>JAOWBN010181802.1:0-16900 GCA_028565015.1 Pinguicula moranensis
CATCGGAGTTCAGTCCACTTGCATAATACCAACTCGACTGAACTCCGATGATGGACAAGGTCTCCAACGCCACAAGTTCCTCAAATTTCACATCACCAATTGTTCCTGTTATTAGATAACAAAAGGTCATGAAAAAGATTAGGTACAGTTTATTGCATTCTTTTGAAAACGAGAAACTGAGTGTTAGCTATGACCGAAGATGCTATTCTACATACCTGTGGGCAGACACAAGTTCTTGAGCCTTGAAGTCGGGGAAGCATGAATGTTCCTGCAACCTTTTGCTTGGAGTGATTCAAGCATTGGTGTATTAAACACGAGACATAATGCTACTACCAAAATAGTCCAGCCCACCATACACTTCTCTTATATAAGAAAAGTCAAGCTTACATTGATCGAAATGGGGACCGTCTATTAGAGGTTCGTTCAACCCCAAACAATTATCGAGTAATAGGTGTGTCAAATACGGGCAAGCTCTAATGGCTTCCAAAAGAGAGGCATCAGTCAAAGTTGCCCCAACTATTTCCAGATTCTTAAGTCTATAGAAAATAACATTCCATCTTGGGGACTGGTTCATCATCACATACGTAAGTTTGAGGGACTCCAAATTACAAGCAATCTTGATGACTTCCACCTTTGAAGGAGTCGAGTAATCAACCATGTTATCTATTATGAGCTCCAAATTATTCAGGGAAGGGGCTGCAATGCGTAGCGATGTAGAAAGGGCATGGCTGGAAAATGGGTCGAAAACAATCAGATACTCTATTTCTCGATTGAGGAAAACATTGGTCCGACTACGGCCTCAGGGGTTTCCCGAGGGAAAAAACCCTCTTCAGATACGGTATAAACATCTTCCAACTTTGGGAGACCCTTCACATTGTTCACACGGGATAAAATGCACTCAATTATAAAATCAGGAAGCAAGTCCATGCTGAAGTACTGTTCCAAAAACAACATAACAATAAAAACGAAAATAGTATAACTTATTCATACCATCATAAAAAAAAAAGTCATTTCTATCTCGCCCAATTCTCCAATCAAACGAATAAATCAAATTCAGAAATGCATCTCACACGTGGCTTGGAATAATAAATTATTGACGACTTGGCGATGGCAGTGGTAAGCTAACCTTTTCAAAAGAGACGAGCTCGACTTCATAGAATACAATTGAGTTCGGAGGAACTACAGCCAAGTCTTGTTTTGACTCGGTCGAACCGAACGAATACTCTGGGGCGATGGTCAAAAGAGCCACCTCTCCTTTCTTCATAGTGATGACAGCTCTACCCAACCCCTGGATAGCGTGCCCTGTCAAGAAAATAAGTTTTTTAAATGCAGGAACCGGAAAACCTGCATATGCATCTCCCGGGGATATACCTACCATCATCTGTTTTGAACTCAAATAAATCTTCGCCTTCTGCATAACCTTTTTTAATAAAAATAGTGTCATCCTGCAGTTTTCCAGAGAGTTTCACTGCACAACAGGAAACATAGTATTGGAATACCGCCACGAAGTATTTTACTTGAGGAAAACAAATTAGGAAACAACAAACATGGTTATTACATTTCACAATAGCTCCTTCATTTGGCTTGTCATATCCCTCCCCTTCAGTCAGTATCTTCTTCACTACTTTCTTGTCATCTGTGACACTGGAAACTGTATTCAGAGTTATATTCAAGTTAGAACTAGGTGGAACAGCTCCACCATCACCTGTTACAGTTCTTCCTTCCTCACAAAATCCATGTGCTTAAGAAGAAAGTGAACAACCAAGATTCCTACATCACAACTTATAACCAATTTAGGTGACTAGCAACAAGTTACTTACAGTGAGGTTTAACAGTCAGAATGACCAACTAAATGCAGTGCACGAGCATAATTAAAATTGTTTCCACCATTATTGCATTTCAGATCAGAGAATGCAATACCAATTATCAAATCATAAAGAGAAGTAGTTTGCCGCAACCTTGTCCGAATTTGAAAGGCTTTAACTGTACACAAATTAATCCGAGAACGCATAACTCATGAACTGTACACAAATTAATCCGAGAACGCTTAACTCATGAACTGTACACAAATAAATCCGAAATGCTGGAGTTATTACTCATCAACAGCAAACAGCAAACCAAAACAGTAATTCATAAAATTCAGATCTCTCTTGTCATAACTCATGAGCTGTACACAAATAAATCCGAAATGCTGAAGTTATTACTCATCAACAGAAACAGCAAAACAAAACAGTAATTCATAAAATTCAGACCTCTCTTGTCAATTTCTTTCACTTCCAGGGCCTTCATGTAGGTGGTAACATCCGGCAGATCGTCCTCCATTGTGGTCTGTTTGGAGTCATCCGGCAGATCGTCCTCCATTGCTGCTTGTTTGAAGTTCTAAAGACTTCTACAGGGTTTAGGCGAGCGGTTCAATTGTGTGTAGAAAGTTACGGTCATTCCAGAATTGAACTTCGAAGTGTTATAATTGTTTTTATTTTAAACAGATATTGATTTGTATGGTAAGTAAGTTCAATCACATTTTAGTATAGTAGAAAGATGATGGATAAGCTGAAAATAGTAAGATAAAAAGTTTAAATTTCTCTCTAAGATATGAAACTTAAAATAGTAATGATGACAATTTTAACCCGAGGGGTTGGATGGATAGGACACGGGGGAGTCTAGTTTTTTGGGAGGTTGGGTTGGGGGTGATTCTGTCCCTTCAAAGCCACCCCTTAAAAACAATTCAGGATTATTCTTGTAATGTAACGCACATGTAAAGAGCTGTTATGATCCAGTTCTACAGTAGCCAAAACTCGAATCCAATAAAACAAAGCCCAGGCCATGCATGATATGATTGTTTTGAGTTAGAAACTCAAGGAAAGTGGGTACCCCAAACTCGAATTCCCATTTGTAGCTCGCTGTCTTCTGCTTCATCATCGGTCAGAGCTTTCCCGTTCACTCCTCTCCTACTAGCTCCGTTAAAAAAAATGTTGCTCCACCGAGAAGACTTGGTAATTAGCTCTGTATTTTATGACCAGGAAAAGAAAAAGGTAACTGAGTTGTGGAGTTCAGTTGAGTAGCAGAAGGAAGGAGCTCATGGTATGATCATCCGATAGTCAAGCATTTAGGGCATCTAACAAAGAAAATGGAGAGGATAAACCTCACTGACATGGTATCTTTAACTGCAAAATGAGGAGGCATATGGAGTATAAGAACTTATGGTTAAAGAGCTCAGAGTAAAAGCTTATACATGGAAGTTTTGCATTATTACCTGGATGAAGGGTGGCGGCGATCCTTACTCCGCCACACATTCCCAGTAGTCCTTGATCCCACCATGAAAAGGAAAAGTTTTCTTCTGAGAGTGGGGAGCCCTCAAATCTGAACTCATTTAGACTGAAGTGTCTTTCCGTAAATGCCCAAGGCAATGGCTGAATACACACTGAAATAGCTACAGTATCAAAGCCTCTGTGAGAACATAACTAGGGGAAGAAATCCAGAGACAAACAAGGTAATGCTAACCATTTTTTATTAAAGGGCGAGAATCAAGGGAGATTTAATTGGGAGAGAGAAAATCAGATACCATAGCGAAAAGGATCGAGAAACATTCATATTTCACGTGAATATTTTCATTTTTTTAAGGCAAGATAGAAAATTGAAAGCCAGCCGCCGTGCTGCAACTAGTCGGACAAAAAGGGCCATCGGTCGGGAAAGTAAGAAAAAAAAATGCAGATCTGTGTGTTTTAAAGCAGGTTCTGTTAAAAATGGAACAAAAAAATTCATACTGAGAGGTACATAGCAAAAAAAAAGAGATGAATAAACAGAAAACTCCTCAGCCCACTGTCGCGACTTCGCGTTCACGGCAGTTATACCTGACCGAACGGTTGAGGGAAATGTAATGATACGGAAAAAAAATGGATGAAATACAGAGAAAAAGGAAGAAATAAACATGATCAAGCCGTGAAATCCTTGTTGTAGAGATCTGATCTGATACCATGAGATAGAGTTTGAAAAATTCAAGATTCATAAAGCTCTGACACGAAATGAGTTGAAGATTTCAAGATCCAAGCTCACTGACTGTCACGTGAAGATGAAAGAAAAAAACAATTGCAATTTGCAGTTCCACCCACGATGATTGCAGTTTTGAAAGGTTTCAGAGATCTACTGAAAGCCTTGACCTAAGATAATAGACTCACATTATTAACAATTTTAACCGGCGATTCGGAATCACTGATATGAGCGACTAACATCCAAACAATCAAAATCTTTAACAAATATCAGGTCTGCTATTAGTATCATTATCTTGGTTCAAGAAAAAATCGTCATGCCTACTGCAACTAGAAAATGATACTGAAACTACAGACTAAATGGATGCATTTGAGCATCAATATCATCGAAATGGATAAATTTTTAAATTTCTCATACTGACCAAATAGTCATCTAGCGTTAAGATTGTAGAGGATCACTTTTATTGTTATTGTCATCACTTAAAAACTAACCCAGTGAGATGAAGAGATATGAATATGTTCCAAGCGGAACTTAGTAACATGGGTGAACAGGAACAAACAAATATTCGTAGTTACAACAAGATTTAAGCATCATTTTCAGGTAACTGATATTTGTCACTTATGCAGGTAAAATGATATAATAGTGATGTAATTGGAAGGACTTAAACTCCTAACCTTACCTCCTTTTCTATTTTTTGAGCAAGTTCTCTTGTTGGGGCCAACACTAATGCTAGTGGTCCATCACCATGCTGAATCTGAGGTTGAGCAAGACAATGCTATTGAGTGATACAAAAAAGAGATTAATCCTTAGTCATAAAAAGGACATGATACGAAACAGGAAGCATAAACAGATAGAAAGAGGATGAGGACTCTAAACCTGAATCATTGGAATAGTAAAGCTGTTTTACCACAACCAGTTTCTGCACAACCCAAAAGATCTCTTCCAGTGAGACCAACTGGCATGGCCTGGGACTGGATATAAGTTGGTCTAGTGTATTCAATGCAATATCTTCCATGGTAGTTGCATAAAACTTCTGAGAATACAAAGAGAGTACTGACAAAATTTTCATCTCTGCAAACAAATACAAAGTAAGAAAACGGACAAAATCTTTATTGACAGTAATCTTAAAATTCAAACACTTGAGCTGAAAATGTACAAGGAAACCCTTACCATAACGATATTTGGATCTCATTGATAAAACGTGAAAAATTAGTCCTGGTCGCCCAGATGAACTGAATTGAAGGATGAGAGGTTTTTGAAGATCTGAAAGGCTAATGTATTTCCGTTTTCCATGTATTAAGCAAGTGATGCAGAGTCCATCTCCAGAGTGCTGAAGAACACTACAAGTTTATCAGTCATCCCAAGCACCGTCTGCAGCACCCTCGTTTCTAACCACTGCAGGACCAATCACGTGTCTGTACTTGTCTTCCACGTTGATTGTGGTTGATCTAACAACAGATGGCTTGGACAGATCAAATTTTGTATCTTTCTGTGCAGCTAAAGCTTCTTTCTCCTTCCTCCTAGCAGTCTAATACATCCAATCCGAATCAGGACCTGTGTCCGAATTCCGACCTCAAGGTTTAAATGGGATTGCAAGAAAAGTTTTATGGGAGGAGAATGATTGCATGTCGAGTAAGTGTGAAGCTGTATCTTTCCAACAGCAAACGTTACGTCATTCCCAAAGTCTACATCTTCAATGGCTTTCTTTATTTGTCCCACTAGAAACTGCATGCCAACGCTCCACAATTGAGAGTAGGGAAAAGAAACACTGCAAGCATGCGAGAAGAAAGGAACAGAATACTTTTGGAATACCAAATCGCGGTCAGTATAAAACGTCATCCCATGGCCGGTTAATCCAGCACGACCAGTCCTTCCAATACGGTGTACAAAATCTTCCATAGTCTGAATAAGACAACCATCAATACCCAGTTATAACCCATCTCTTTCTTTCTTTTTTCTGATAAGCCAAATAACAGGGTTTGAATATTTGATTTCGGGGGAAAATTTCAAGACATTGGAACTTTAGACACTCAAGGATATTCAAACGCAATACACACCTTTGGAAGATCAAGATTAACAACATGTGCAACACCTGTGACATCTAAACCCCGAGATGCAACATCAGTGGCAACCTGCAAATCAGGCACAGTATAGTGAATCAGATGTTGCCAAATACACGTAATAAATTTTCAAGAACATGAAAACCAACAATTCCATAAATAACATAAGAAACTGCCAAAGTAGCTCAGATTATGATTTTCTCGATAGGAAAAGATTTCCGAACATGGTTAACATACAAGTATCCTGGTAGGACCATTCCTAAACTCACGAAGCACAGCCCCTCTCTCATTTTGACTGTGACCACCATGAAGAGCAGCTGCTTGTAATCCTTTCTGTACTAATGCCTCTGCAACTTCATCACATCTGCTCTGCAAGAACAAATTAATGCTTATGGCTAGATCATTTTGTCAGAAAATTGGATGATGGATTGAGAAGAGGAACAAAAATTATAAAATACATCTCAGATCATGTAGTGAAACAACTAGACTATACCATTCTTAACCTTAACAAATTTATTACCAAACCATGCTTTATCTTGGTGGCAACTTATAATCACCATCTCAAAGCTTTCAACTAATACAGCACAAGAAGAAAATGAGTATCAGTTAAATACAATACAGAATATGACAATATACCCACACTGCTGCAACAGCAAAGTAGCAAACTGTGAACCAGAAAACTGTTTGCAATTGAACTTGCAGATGTTTACCTACCTTTCCACAAATACAATGGTCAAAGGGCAAGGATGCCCACATCTCTCAGATTGAGCAGCGGCATCAACAAGCATATCGAGAAGTCTGTCAATCTTCAGGCCATAAGAATAATCAATATTCGGAATAGCCATTTAATTGTAAAGATGCACAAGATGCCAAGTAGCTCAATCAAATGCAGCGAAAAATGTAATTAGCTAGAGTGCGTGGCAGCATACCTTCTCATTTCCGGAGACTTTCACTCACCAAGGTCTGGGAAAATTTAGATCCAGGACTACTAAACTTCCCCACCTTTACGCGTACAGGATTCGTCAAATATTCCTGATATTAAGACCCAACATTACATTTCAGAACAAAGAAGAAGAACTTCCGATTAAATGGAGCAGATCATAAAAATCAGAACATCGTCAAGAAGCTAAGACTCATAAAACGTCAGATGTATTCCAAGATAGGATACACTGAAACAATGCAGTAGTCACCCTAGATCTAACCTGCGCAAGCTCTTCAATCCCCACAGGCATTGTAGCACTAAACATCAAAGTTTGATGCTTTGCTGGAAGAATCTGCATTACCTGTTAGCCAAAATAGACAAGTATTGAATAAAAATAGAAAATTGCTAGAACATGCATATCCTGGGAACTGCAAGAAGAAAGTATAGTCCTCCCAAAATATCAACCTGCATTATCACTCTCAAGCAAAGCACAGATAACAGGGCACATCAATCCCCATGAATGTTTTGGTTCATATTATATTATTCCTCAAACCACCACATACGAGAAAGCCAGAATAACACCAGATTAAAAAACCAACATCCTTCTGCCACATCACATCATTATTAGCCTCATCACTCTGTTGAAAAGAAACTGAAGGGAAAAAATGGCATGTTGCAACTCCGCCGCATGTACCAACTAAACAAGGCACCATAAGCAGGTAACCAAAGGGAAGTAAACTTACAGCATGGACTTACCAAGCAGCAAAGTTTTATAGCTAGAAGGGATTGTGCAGAAGTCTGTTTGAGACGAGAATTACCTCTCTTATCTGAGGTTCAAACCCCATATCAAGCGTCCTGTCTGCTTCATCCAAAACAACAAATGAAATTCTCAACAGAGAAGTATTTCCTTGCTGAAGATGATCAATAAATCTCCCAGGAGTTGCAACCACTACATGCACCCCTCCTCGTAGCTCAGACCTCTGTTTCACCATTGTGCAAAAGGATCATAAGTATATGAGATTACAGGTCAAGATATAAAAAACCATGTGCAGTACTGTGTTGGAACTAAAAAAAAATTGAAGAAAGATTAACCTGCTCTGAGATGTTGGTTCCACCCACGATGATTGCAGTTTTGAAAGGTTTCAGAGATCTACTGAAAGCCTAAACCTAAAGAGAATAGACAATCACATTAACAACAAACTTGACTAGCGATTTGGAATCACTGGCATGAGCAACTAACATCCAAACAATCCAAATCCTTAACAAACATCAGGTGTTTTATTAGTATCATTATCTTGGTTCAAGAAAAAAAAAGTCATGCCGACTGCAACTAGACAAGGATACTGAAACTACAGACTAAATGGATGCACTCGAGCATCAATATCATTAAAATGGATAAATTTTGATATTACTCATAATGAGCAAATTGTCATCTAGTGTTATGTATGAAGAGGATCGCAATTATTGTTATTATCATCACTTAAAAACTAAGCCAGAGAGATGAAGAGATGAAAATGTTCCAGGCGAAACTTAGTAGCATGGGTGAACAGGAACAAACAAATATTTGTAATTATAACAAGATTTAAGCAATAATTTTCAGATAAAATTGATATTTGCCACTTATGCAGGTAAATCGATACCATATTGATGCTAATAATTGGAAAGACTTGAACTAGTATCCATACTTCTTTTTCTATTTGTTGAGCATGTTCTCTTGTTGGGGCAAACAATAATGCTAGTGGTCCATCACCATGCTGAATCGGAGGTTGAGCAAGGCAATGCTATTGTGTGATAGAAAAAAGAGATCTTAGTCATAAAATGGATATGCATGATACAAAACAGGAAGAATAAACAAATAGAAAGAGGATGAGGCCTCTAAACCTGAATCATTGGTATGGTAAATGCAGCTGTTTTACCACCACCAGTTTCTGCACAACCCAAAAGATCTCTTCCACTGAGAGCAACTGGCATGGCCTGGGACTGGATAGAAGTTTGTCCAGTGTATTCATGAAATGCAATATCTTCCATGGTACTCGCATGCGAATTCTGAGAATAGAAAGAGAGTGCAGACATAATATTTTCATCTCTGTAAACAAATACTCAGTAAGAAGACAGACAGAATCTTTATGACCGTAATGTTCAAATTCAAACCATGTCAGAAAATGCTTCAATTGGAGCAAGTGCAGGAAGTGCATTTGGCGGAACCATGACATCCACATTCAGTCTCATCCGGACCTCCTGAACCTGAATTACCAACATAAAAGAAAACTTACATGAGGATGTCATTTCACCGGAAATTTAGGAATCCTCCGGTGACACTTCCAGTGCTCACAGATAAAATAGCATTATGTGTTCATCAATTAACCTGACGTAGAATTATTTTTAATCAAAAACGCAAATAAAAAGAAAAATAAAAGACGCAGAACAACAATCTGAAACGTTTATCTCAACTATTTGGCCCATCTAGAAACTGCGGAAGCTATTCAAGCATACGCGGAGCCAATCGAATGCTCGTTAAAATTAAGACCAGTTCTTAGGAGACGATAATACCAGCATGCTATTGGTAATGCAGATTCTAGGAGCTCTAGCAGGACTAATTCCTGTTCAGGATTAAAAAACATTGTGCCACATCAAACAAGTTGATAACCAGACCTGTTCCGGTTAGAGAATAATGACGCGGTCGGCAGACTTCCACAGTGGGAAAACCGGTTCCGTCAGGGCACATGTTCTCCGTGTAATGTAATTACCGAAGCTCCGGCTACCTCCATTACCAGAATTCATCGAGTAACCACCATTTTCACCGACGAACTTTCCGGAAGAGCTACTGAGCTGCCTCGACTGTGAATGAGCCGCGATACCGTTAGCACCGGCAGCGGCGTTTCTCAAGTGAGGGGGAACATACGGCATCGTCTCTGATGATTTCCCGGTACACAGATAGGATGAGCGAAGAGTCTGTTGGGTTGGGAGAGGAAGTTTACCCTATACAAAATGGAAATGGGGTTTAGAGCGAGCTCTTGCGGGGGGGTTTTCCTTCATGAAGCGGATCTGCTTATTGGCCCGAACTATTGGCCGTAGAGTTACTTTTAATTGGGCCAATCTATTTTTTTACTGGATTCATCAAATAATTGATTTCTTCCCAAAAGTGACTTTTACTTTTTCTACAAAGAACAAAAAACCAACAAAGTATCAACTTGGAAAATAAGGGGGAAAATCAGACTGGGGCCATTTTAGTCAAATTGGTTTGTATATCTTAACCCTCCCGCAGGGGCAAAACCAGTGGCGGAGGGCATCATGCCCGGTGCCCCAAACCCTTACCCCTCGAATGTATATTTTCTAATCTCAATATCAAAATTCTTGATGAAGATCATGTTTTGTATCCATAGTTTGTTTTTTTATAGGTAATTAGCAGATCAGCATTACATGTTGGTTTAGCGAAAAATCGATGGCTGACAACCCGCTAACTGCGGGCCCCTATCTAGGTATCTTTCAGACCCACTGAGCCCTCCGACTAATCTTGAGGTGACAAGGCCAGATTAATTCCAACGCAGAAGTCCCACTAGGCCCCACTAACACTTGGCAAGCCAGGTGGTACAGTGGACAGAAAATCGATTCACAGTGTTTTGTACCCATAGTTATTTTTCATTTTACTTGTCCTTTCACTTCTCTTTTTGATTCTCCTTCTCTTTTTAATTTGTAATTTTTTAGTGTTTGATAAAACTATGAAAAAATTAAAAAAGTTATGAAAAAAGTATTTACAATCAAATTTTTCAAGATGATTAAATAGTGTTTGTAGTTAAATTTGGTATAATAACTTTGATTTACTTACGAAATTGCCATTAGAAGTAAAAGTGGGGAAAAAAGTAATCTCCTACCGACTTTAAAAAAAAGAATTTGACTGGAAAAAAAAAAGAATGAGAAGGAGAATTGGAGTTTTAAAATACTAATTTTAAAATAATCTGAAAAAAAAAATTGAGAATGAGAAAATTAACTTAAAAAATAAATGGTACAAAACAGGCCTTAAGTCCTTGCACGAAAGGGTGATTTGTTTTTTTTAAGGTAATTTCATTTATACTGAAGTCTCAATTTGTGATGATGCAAAGGTAATGTGTATCGCGTAATAGGACAACCACAATTTTGTAACAATAGTTTACTTCTTTACAACTAAATAAATTCAGAAAATTTAGAATTTGGTTGACTAATAATCTAGCAAAATATTAAACTATCAAAAATAATTAAATTAAAGACTTCTAAAAAAATATTAAAAAACTATCCCAAACCAATATAAAAGAAAGGCCTATTAGTCTATAAAGTATTATCGATGTTCCATTGCAGTCATTAAAATGTGACATTAAAATTCAGCAACTAAGTTTCAAATCCCAATATAACCTCAATTGTTTGCTTTTTATTTCTAAAAAATTGAAATAAACTTTAATTAGAATTGATAAAAGCTAAAAATATTTTTATGCTGTAGTGGTTAGTTAACTCTAATTTTAATGGAACACAAGGGTTCGAATCCCCATAGGTACCCTGTTATTTGCTTTTTTTTATTTTTTTTGGTTTTGAAAAAATATGATGGTAAAAAGATTGTGGGATTCAAGCCAATATTATATTGGTGCCAATGAGTATTGAGTAGTAGTATTTTGTGTATGCAACGCCATTAGTTGAAGACATGAACAACGAATTATTTAACTTTTAACATGTCTTTTGTGTATGCAAGGATGATTACTGTGCACTTCCTTGGCAGCATGAAGTTATGGTTCGTATGTTTAATTGTTTATCCTCTATGATTTTTTTCAACAAGTATGGCCCATGGGAAAGTGGTATTTAGAAGAACCTCCTTCAGTTCATACATATTACACCTCAATGTTTTGCTTTCTTTCGTGATAGAATTTTATCCTTGCGGCAGCCAGAACATCCTTGCTTCTTCTGGAATGTTCGTAATCTGCGGCAGTAGGAGCATCTTCATTTTGTTTTTTGGGCCATTGTTGGAAATTAAAATTACAAACTCATAAAATATTAAAATTAATTAACAAAACAAATCCTAGAAATAGCCAAATTTAATACAATGGGCCGTTTTACTAAACCTGGTGTCCTGACTTAATGGGTAGAGCCCGATCACTAACATTTCACTTGGAATAAACTGTGCAAACTTATTCATTGATTTGGGCTTTGAATTAATTGAGCCCGCATGATTTGGGTTTTGTATTAATTAAACCCGTTGGTCCAGTTTTGTTTTTCAATCTTGTTATCTGGAAAATTGGGCTGCATTTGTCGGCCCAAATTCCGGTCCAAGAAAGCGTAGTCGTCGATTCATTTCACATCCAACGGTTGAAGAATAGAAGGCGCGGATTGAGCTCCAACGGCTGGTTTTTTGAAATCGAATCTGAGCCATCAATAACCAACAGAGATCCACAGTCGATAGCTAAGTCAATGTCTCGATATTTCCGCCAGATCTCAGCCGCTGAAATGAAGAAATCCGACGACTATTTTCAAATCTCATTCCTCGAATAGTGCATTCGATCATGGCCATTCGTCTTCTGTCAAAATCCAACGGATATAGCTTAAGGATACGTCCTCGATCAGAGAACTAAATCTCGGCCCTTCATTCTCTGTCTTGATCCAACGGTAATCTGTTTCTTGCACTTCTCGAACGAGCATACTGAAATCGGGCCGTTCGTTGCCAAACGGTCCAGATTTAATCGACTGTCTTGAGATTTAGTATAAGCATCAGCCGTCCGATCAAGTCCATTCAACAGCCAAGATTAAAAGCAGAAAAATATAAATACCCATATATCCTCGAAAATACACACAATTCATTCATTTTCTACACGATTCATCTCAAATTCTCCAAAATTCTCTCATTCAATCTCGGTTCTTCCAATTCATCTTCACTACAAGTTTCTCCTAGAACTTAGTCTTTACTTGACTAAATCTACCGAAACTTCTATTTTCTTCAATCAAAATCTTCATATCTCAATTGTTTACAAACGTTTTTCAAAACTTTAAATTCTTCAAATTCGCATTATTTTACATTCACTTTCAAAAATAGGATATAGTCTTGGATCTCAAGTCTATACTTGCAGATCCACTACTATATCCTTTTATTAGATAGATTATTGTTGATTCAATCATTCAAGGCCTCTGTTTTAGCCTGAATTTCAATATCGCATTGCAACACTTGTATTATCGGCCGAGAAAATTCAATAAATTGAATAAATGATACAAAGCGTTACCGATTTCGGAGCTCAACGTGGAGTACGGAGGTTAATTCTCTCGAACCATGGGCATTACATCTTGTCCCTTTAATTTTTCGTTATTTACTTTCTGCACCTAGCTGTCCATAATATCAATTAAATTAGTGTTGCTACAAGATCCGGCAGTCATTATAGGCCTTGGTATATCTCCTCTTGGAAATTACAAAAATGAATCACAACAAAGAAAACCAAAGATTACCAATCAAATGGAAACCCATAAAACTGAAATAGTGTTTCATAACAATTAAAAAAAGAAAACTAGATGTTTACTGTGGATCATAGATTCGAAAACCGTTAGAATGTATTTAACAAATACGATAAACAAAATGAGGACTTAGGGAAAATCTATGCCTGATGTTAAAGTGGTGGAGAAAATCCTTCGATCTCTTACTAAAAAATTCAACTACATAGTTTGTTCCATTGAAGAATCAAAGGACATTGACTCTAGGACAGTTGTTGAGTTGCAGAGTTCTTTGATAGTTCATGAACAAAAGTTTCGTAGGAAATATGGAGACAAGCAGTGATGTGAATTTTTGTCAGCGGAAGATAAACGCGGAGTTGAGAACTTATTCTTGTATCAAGAGAAATACACCAATTAAGCAAATTTTGAATTTAACAAAAATAAAAGGATAGATTGTGCAATCCAACAAAAAATTACACGAAATAGAAGGATGAAAAAGAATGGAGATAGAAGAAACGTATTATGCCGTAGAAACCCAATCAAATATGGAACATCAACCCCTAACCAACTACTATGCTAGAAACGAATGTAAACCAGAAGTTCAATCAAATGTCTACCCAAGGATCTACTTTATGACAAATACGAGCATCATAAAATCAACCTTTACATGTACCCTAAGATGCATGCAACCTAGTTCTTTTCAGAATAAAAATTCAATAACAAAGAGATTCCTCTCAAGTTCATAACTTTAATAAAAAAAAAACATATGTTTCTATAAAAAAACGAAATTGTTGCCTTTAAATAGGCTTACAAAGGACCAAAAGTCTCCTAGTGTAGTTGGGATCTTGATTAATTAAAATCCTAAAAGAATTGGAAACTCCCTTAAGGAAAAATCCATCCTTATTTAATTCCCACAAAACAGGACATTAATTAATTAACTAAAAATTCAAAAATCTCACTAATAAAATTAATTAAAATAATTGATGGAAATCAACACTCTTCATTTGCACCTCCTAGTAGGGTCCGTGACCTCCCACATTTGCATCATCCCATAAGCTCGATCTGGTCTCCATAACTCGTGTGTCAACTTCCAGTTTGAGAATAGTATGTTCAGAAATTATTATTTCACAATCGGACCGTTAAAACTTCATATACTTTTGTTAGAGTATGGAATAATAAGTTCTATCACTGGGTAAAATTTCAATTCGATCGAAATACGTTCAGACCTCCGATCATCAATAAAAACCAAGGCTGCACAATGTTGCAAATAGCAGATTGGGACTGAACAAGAGCAGTCTGTTCCAAAATTCATATCTCACGATCGGACCGTTCAAATCCAATCTACTTTGAACAAGAAGACTCCTAATGAGTCTTTGAACTTCATTTAAAATTCCAAATTGATCCAGTAATGTTTGTGCCTCTGATTGGAAGAAATCACGAAGCTGCGCTTTACTATGATTCACATTGTAGGATCTAATTACTTTAAACCATGCAAGAATCCAAATTCGTCTCGGACCCCAATAATCACATCAAGCAGGCCTTAAAGGTGACTTCAGATAGAGGTCGCGGTGCTGGATGAGGTGCAAACAAAGGACGAGGTAGAGGGCGAGGCCGCACAGAGATTCAACAAAGCGAGTGTTGAGTGTTACCGATGCCACCAACTTGGACATTTCCAGTATGAATGTCCCTTGAGGGACAAAGAAGTAAACTTTGCAACCTCTGAAGCCACAGACTATGTACTTTTAATGGCATATGCGGAGCTACACAATCACAACAAAGGAGAAAATATTTGGTTTCTTGATTCAGAATGCTCGAATCACATGTGTAGAAATCTAAATGCGTTCAATGAAATTGATGAAAGATTCTGACATTCAGTGAGGCTGGAAAACACCAGCAAAATAGGAGTAATGGGGAAAGGGAGTGTAAAACTTTTGTTGAATGGCATCACACACATACCATCACAGAGTTTACTATATCCCAGAATTGAAGAACAACCTGAAAAAGGTTAGGCTATCTTGATTAAGGAAGGGATGTGAAAAATATATCATCCAGAGCGTGGATTGATAAATTAGACATACATGAGTACCAATCGGATGCTTATGTTGCACAACGAGCCCTTCTCTTAGACAAAGTTAGATCGGTGCTTCCACACCCACACAAGAGATGATACTCTATTCCATCTCTGGCATAGAAGGTTTGGGCACTTGAGTTACAAGGGACTTCACAATCTTGCTCACAAAGGGATGTGACTGGGCTTCCTAATATTGCTGCCACTCTGAATCAAACCTGCACAGCCTGCATAAATGGAAAGCAACACCGAGACCATATCCATAAACAGAGCACTTGGAGAGCAACCCAGAGGATGGAACTTGTTCATTCGGACATATGTGGCCCCATTACTCCCAAATCAAATAGCAACAAAAGGTACACTTTGCTATTTATTGATGATTATAGTCGGAAAGCTTGGGTGAATTTTTTGACAGAAAAGTAAGAAACCTTCAATTCTTTCAAATATTTCAAAACCATGGTTGAGAAGGAGATAAATTTATTCATCAAGTGCCTTCGCACTGATCAAGGAGGCGAATTCAACTCATCTGAGTTCAATGAGTTCTGTAGAGAACATGGAATCAAATGACAGCTTACCACTACTTATACGCCAAAACAGAACGGCGTCGCCAAGAGGAAAAATAGGACATTGATGAACATGGTCTGTTCCATGCTCAATTTCCAGATTACCCCTAAAATCCTCTGGGTAGAAGCTGTCGCATGGACAACATACATTCTAAACAGATCCTGTTGGATCTAACGGGCTGATTTCAAACGTTTCGAAGATTTTCAACTTCGAATCAACCACGAAATCGATACCCAAAACGTGTTTAATCCGTATAATAGAGTTAAGGAAAGCCGTACTAACCTTGTTATCGCCGGAATCTGTCGAGGCTTGCCGGAGAATTTGAAATCGTTGAACCAAACGAAGCCCGTGTGATGTTCACGGAACCCCCAAAGAAGAGAGTTTCTATCACGTGCACTCACTGGAAAACGAAGATGGCTGCTACACCAAAAATCCGGCGAACACACGATGGAAGAGAAATTTTCAGTCGGTTTCTCTTGTTTCGCGATAATGACGAAGAACGAAATAGGCAAGCGGAAGTCACTCTTCTACACCAACCGAACAAGAGATATACATCTCTTATAATTCAAGCCCAATTGTTAATTTTCATTAATTTTGGGCCTTTAAGCCCAAATTGCAATTTAAATACTTTGGGCTCAAAATGAAATTCAAGGCCTAGTTAGATTTAATCACATTAAATCTAATTTCAATTAAATTACAATTAGATTGGATTCAGGTCCTACCAACACCCAATTAAATCTCGTCCGTGAAATTTGCCAATTATGTCACGCATAATTAAATTATTTGTTTCTTCAGTTCACCAGATAGAGCGACCTGATAGGATCCATATCTAAATCGGTACCTATCATAAGCGGCATCTAGCAA
>JAOWBN010181813.1:0-16900 GCA_028565015.1 Pinguicula moranensis
CAGAAAAGCATCCATCCGGTAAGAGCACAAACCGCTCTTGATACATTCTACCAACCACCAAAGTAAAAGTTACATCAGTGATCTCTATTCCCCTCTGCGCCCGTATCTATTATTTTATTGCTTGTCAAGGGTCCTAGCTGTCAATTTATCGTCCTATGGACGGTACACAGCTCACCAAAGACTTTAGAATACAGGCAGCAGATGTCTTTACTGTCAACATATCAATCCATCGGTCGAACCTATTATTTTGTTGCTTGCCAAGGGTCGTAGCTGTCAACTTATCGTCCTATGGACGGTACACAACTCACCTATGACGTTTAGAATACGACTCTGGGTTGGTACACAACTCTGCATGCGTGCCTGTAAGTTTAAAAAGTTATAAAATTTATAAACTTAAAACTTAAAAAACTTAAAAATATATATAACTTAAACTTATAAAAAATTATATAACTTATAAACTTTTTAAACCTATAATTATAAAACTTAAAAACTTATATAACTTATAACTTATATAATTTATCAACCTTACAAATTTTATATAAACTTGAATAACTTATAAATTTTAACTTATATAAACATAAATTTATATAAGTTTATAGGTTATACAAATAGAGTTGAATTTTGTTCTCAGTACGTCTTCCCTCTCCCCTGCATGAACAGTGACGTCCGCCAGCTCCTTTCATGCCAGCCGGCTCCTCTGACCACCTCTCCACCGCCTCTGTACTGAGCACCACCACCGACACCTCTCCTCCTCCCCGAGGCCGCCACACGCCTGGGGAACAACCTCCATCAACACCTAAACCCTGAATCCTCCGCATCACTATTCACCATCTCTTCCAGCTATGAACCCTTTGATTATTACTTCACACCAGATCAAGTGTATACGTCGGGCAGCCATTAGAGCCGGCAAGGCCCTATGGAAACCTATCAACCGAACCTATCTTGTGCACCCCCAGTACCCCCGCGTCCAAATCATGAAAGACTCGGCCTGCGGGTGTAAGCTCAGTACTCAGAACCTAACCAAAACGGCATAGACCTTACTTTCTTCATAGCCAACTTCCCCCTGGACTGCTCAGAGGAGCAATTATCCCAAATCTTGAACAAACAAGACCCTGTAAAGAACGTGGCTCGGATGCTGGATAGATTTGCGCAGCATTTTGGCTTTATCCAGTTTGAAGGGGTCATCCCTGATGTGGATCTCCGTTTGTTCCAAATGAACAATATTTGGATTGGATCATATCGGCTACATGCCAATGTAGCTAGATACTCCAAGAATTTCGCTGGGAGTCTAAGGGTGAAGTTGCTCCCGTGGTTCCAACTCCTGCCCCTGCTCGGCTTGATCCCAACAAACAGCAAATTGCCTTAACCAAACTCCACCCTATCCCTGCCTCTGGAATGGGTAGTGGACTTGACCTGGGTGCCTAAACTAGTAGGAATGAAGTTGCAGCCCTGCAACTCCCATCCAAGGAAGTGGCTTAGCAGAAGCTTTGTGGGAGTACTAAGAAACCCAGACGAGTTGCATAATCTTCAGTTGGCCCTGAGGAAAGAAGGTTACTTGTCTATTATGTTAAGCCCTTTTGGAAATCACAGGATACTGATTTGGGAGGAAATCCCCAAGGACTTAGAGACTCCGATGCAGTATGACAAGCCTTGGCTCATGACTCTGATCTTGTTCCACGGTTTACTCTCAATCCAGGTAAAATGGTTGCTCCCTTGACAAGGTCATGCTGGCTATGCATATTCAAACTACCCCTCCCTTTATGGTCTGCTGAGAACCTCACTGCCATTGGGAATAACATTGCTCATATGATCAAGGTGGATGGCTCCACAATTCAAAAGTCTTATTTAGAGGCAGCTATAATCTTGGTCAAAATATATCTCACTCGGCCTTTACATAGTACCCTCCCTGTGTACATTGATGGCGCTAGGATTTCCCTTCACATCATGGAAATAATAGATCCCCGCCCCCTATCACTCTGGTCTTTAAGACATGAGGAGGAATCTGAGGATTCTGAGACTACCTGTAGTGATTCCTCTGATGACCTACTGCTTTCAACTTCTGGCATATCAACCCCCAAGACATCAGATCATCCTTCAAGCTACTGAGCACTCCCCCTACTGATGCTCCCCTTTGTGTTCTAAAGAAAGCTGATAGAGATACCTTGACCTCCCCTGACCCTCCTGCTTTACAGAAAAAAGCAAGGAAAGTAGTATGGTGGCCTCATCCACTGAAACATATATCCAACCCCTACTTCTTACCTCCAGGTAAGGCTTGCCTTTCGTCCCTCACCCCCTCATACACACCCGCCCAACATACTTGCCTGCAGGAAGTGCCAGACTCATGTACAAACTAACTCTCAGGAAGATACCTTGGGGCACAACCTTTATTCCACCACCTCTTCATATGAACATATACAGAAGTTACCCTCTGATCCACTCTCACCCACTCCCCCTACATTGCAGGACTTTCCACCCTTGGATAGTCATAAGCCACCACCAGCTCACTCCACCCCCAAGAGACTACTGATCACTAAACCCAAAGGAAATGGCCCTAAAACAAGGAGCCAACCCAGAAAATAAATTGACCAGGATAGGGATAGGAACATCAAGGTGCTAGAAAGTTGACTAGACCAATTAACTACACACCCTAGCAGTTTACCACCTTCTCCTCCTGCTGTAGATATCCCTCCTTCCCACCTGGGCCTCTAATTGAGAGGCCTTACCAAATGACACTGGAAATTGATCATATACTAGCCTTTGTTAAAAAGCTAGGGCTACAATTTCCTAAGAATACTCAAGAGATCAGGAAGGTACTACTATCTATGAGTACAAACAACAAGCAACCCGAGAAACATCCTGAGCACTTCTCTGTTGGTGCTGATCTCAAAGAGGTTCCCACATCTAAATGAAGCTCATCACTTATAATGTTAGAGGCATTGGTGCCCCAGGAAGAAGAAAAAGACTTAAATAATTTTTAATGCATCAAAAACCATCTTTCCTCATCATCGAAGAAACTAAACTAGATTTCATATATAAACTGTTAGCGCCCTATATATGGTATGATCTAAATTATGCTTTGTATTTTCAAGGATCTATTGGCCAGTCTGGTGGCTTACTATGCATTTGGGACAAAACTGCTTTCTATCCAGAATCATTCTTCTCAGGAGAATGTTTCATAGGGGTATCCGGACACTGGACTGAAGAACATACACCAACCAATATTCTAAATGTATATAGGGCTTCTGATCTAGCTGCTAAACTTTCACAGTGGGAAGCCATCAGGAGTACCTACACAAGTCATGAGTCAGAGAAGTGGTACTTGATGGGAGACTTTAATGTAGTTGTATCCACTATTGAGAGAAAAAGGCAGAACTAGCAGGGCCAACAACCATAAAATAGTAGCTTTCAGAGCACTATTGGATGATTTAGGACTGTTAGATCTTCGGAATGAAAGGAGAAAATTTACTTGGCATCTAAAATCCATGAAATCAATGATCATACTGGAAAGATTCCTCCTAAATAATCAATGGATTGGCCTAGACCAGAACTAGAAACAAGTTGTACTGGATAAAATAGATTCTTATCACTGTCCTATTTCCCTTTCCAACAAAGATATTAACTTGGGCCCCAAACCTTTCAGAGTCCTAGATGAATGGCTAGATCAGGAGGACTTTAACACAGTGGTAATTTCCACATACTCTAATACAGGAACTCAGGGTTATGCCAGTTTCACAATACATATGAAAATCAAAGCCATCCATGAAGCAGTTAAAACATAGAATCTTTTTGCACCTAGAAACCTCTCAGTAGTCAGACAAACTCTTCTATCTCAACTCTCTGATCTGGAGCTCCAAGATGAAAATAATTGCTTTGGTGCTCTGATTCAGGAAATCTCTCTGCTCAGGGATAAACTAGATGTCATCACAAGGAAAATGGACTGCACGACATTCCAGAAATCCAGAGTTCAGTGGCTTCAAAAAGGTGATGCAAACTCTTCTTATTTTCATAGGTGGATAAGAAAAAACAGATGCAAAAAACACCATACATGGAGTATGGGACAGGGAAAGGTATATTGAGGAACTAATCTTATCAAGGAATGTTTCAGATGTCACTTTCAGGATAGGTTCTCAGAACAACCTTGGGAAAGACCCTCAATCCGAGATATGCAGTTTAGCAGGCTCTCACACTGGAGCAAATCCAAACTTGTAGCTCTCTTCATTGAGCAGGAAATCTTACTAGCAATCAAGGATCGCGGCTACCAGAAACGTTTAGGGACTGATGGCTTGAATTTGAAGTTCCTGAAACATTTTCTCCCTACATTCATGCCTGATATACTACTGTACTTCCAAGAATTATATAGAAACTGCAAGCTGACAAAGGGAACAAATGTTGCTCACATCACTCTCATAGCTAAAACTGGCACACCCCTCAAAGTCCAAGACTTTAGGCCTATTACCCTCATTGGCATTTTACCTAAGATACTGTTCAAAGTGTTGGCTTCTAGAACCAATGAGATCCTTCATGAAATCATATCCCCTCAACAGATGGGATTCATCAGAAATAGGAAACTATTGGATAGGGTGTTGATAGCTAATTAGGCTATTGACGAGATAAGAAAATTGAGAAAACGAGCACTTTTATTCAAAGTGGACTTCGAGAAAGCATTTGACACAGTTAACTAAAAGTATATCACAGAGATTATGCTACAAATGAATTTTCCACAATGTTGGATCTGGTGGGTGCAGGATATCATCTCCTCTGTATCTTCCTCCATCCTTATCAATGACAGCCCCTCTAAGGAATTCTTCCCAAGAAGAGGAGTGCATCAGGGGGATCCTCTATCCCCCTCATTTTTCTTTATTGCAGCAGAAGGACTCTCCCTGATGCTAACCAAAGCCATAGAGCTAAATCTCTTCATACCTATACTGATTGGCAGGGGAAAGCTTCCTCTGAGTAATCTTAAGTTTGCTGATGATACTTTATTATTTGGAGAACCTAACTGGGATACTATCAAGGCAATCAAAGCTACTCTGATCAACTTTGAACTCACCTCAGGTCTTAAAATTAATTTTTCAAAAAGTAGCCTCATTAGTATAGGTATGCACAGAGAACTCATAGAAGTAATGGAGACCTACATGGGTTGTAGAGTAGGCTCACTGCCATGTGAATATCTGGGACTACCTCTAGGTGCCAACCAATCTCTTTCTGCAACCTGGGCTCCTATCATTGACAAATTTCAGCACTCTGTCAATTTCTGGGACCATAAATTTCTTTCTTCTGGTGGCAAGTTGATCCTCTTAAATTCAGTCTTAGCTGCTCTAGCTTCTCACTTCTTTGCCTTCTTAAGAGCCCCTCAAGGGGTCATCAAGAAACTGATAACTATCCAGAGAGATTTTTTCTTGAACAAGAAGCCTAACAAGAAGGCCATGTGCTAGACATCTTGGAAGAAGATCTGCATACCTATTAAAGAAGGAGGTATGGGAGTCAGATACCTCGGGTATTTTAATCAAGCCATGCTCGGAAAGTGGGGAGCAAGACTACTAAATGGGGATGGCAATTTGGCATCAAAATTTCTGCATTCAAAGTATAGCTTTAATTGCTCACTTCACATTAGAGACTTCCATGCATCTTCTACCCACCCTCAGCCTGCTGATGTATACAGTGGTCCAAGAAGAGCCAGATCTTATGCATCTCAATGGTGGAATGATCTCTAGGACCTTGCTAGAACAGACTGGTTCAGGGACCACACTACAATGCTAATTGGCAATGACAACAGATTCAAATTCTAGCTAGATCAGTGGCACAAACAATGTCCTCTATTGCTCAATTTCCCATGCCGTTTAGGCTTGCCTCTGCACCTTCAACCTGCATATCAGACATAGGACAATATAAAAATGGATCCTGGTACTGGCTATGCAACTGTTGTAGAACAGTAAGGTATTTTGAAAACACTGAACTGTCAAACCTTCACTGTTTTCTGCAGGACTGTCCAGGCAACACTGATGGACCTGATAGATACATATTCAAAGGAAGACATCAAATATACAATCATAATGGCATATAAGCATTTGGTTTCTGCGCAACCAAGTCCTTACACTACACAGGAAGTTTCCTTACTAACTTCAGTACGGGGCACACTAGCACCTAAAAGAATATAGATTTTTGTATGGAAATTGTTGTGGGATGCCCTCCCTACACAAGGTGCAATGATGAGAAGAGGATTTTTTTAGAAGACCAAATATGTCACTGCACATTCTATCATTCTTTTTTTTGAAAATGTACTTCACTTATTCTCTTCTTGCTTCACTACGGTACAACTGTGGAAGGAGCTTGTCACATGGCTCCAACTGCAGCCCATGGATACCTCCATGGATCAGCTCCCCTCAATAACAACTTTCTTGACACTATGTCCTCCTATGACCAACCTTCAAGCATGGAGAACCATATGGTTTTCAACAGCTTGGCTCATCTGGCTGGCAAGAAACAGCTGCCATTTCAGAGCCTCTCAACTTGACATAACGCTGATTTGTGAGCACATCAAAAGATCTACTTAGATGTTGATTAAAGCCTACAAAAAGAGCTCCTTCGACTACACATTAACTGACTGGATTGTGCAGCCTCTAAGATGTATAAAATATGGTAGTTAGTGCACCATTTGAACTTGAGGAATCCATCCTTGAAGGTGAACTAGAGGCAAAGGAATGGATGAGATCAGTGGAGAAACTATTGACCCCTGATAGAGTGGTTCATCTACTAATTCTTTATAGTGATTTGATACGACGGTCTCTTCAGAGTATTACTTCTCTCATTTATTACAGGGATAGCTAACCAAACATGACCGAGCTGTGTAAAATTGACAATGGGACAGTCATGACATCATGTTTTTGGCGAAGAGTGGATGATGGCAATGATCTGAATGCTGAGATACTATGTGATCTTCTATGAAGTTAGGTGAGCCATGTACGAAATTACCTTTAGCTATACAGAGGAAGGATATGATGAGAGGACATGATAATCTACTCACACTCAAGATATTAGTTAGTTGACACTCTAGAGTGATCACTTGAATAGTTTTGGATTTTTCCTTCATTCCTTTCTTTCCTGGTATTCTCTTTTCACTTTTTTGCATACTTTACCATACATAATGGAATTTGGCTTATCCAAAAAAAAAGGTTTATAAGTTATACAAGTTTATATAAATTTAATAAGTTTTATAAATTTAAAAACATTTATGAGTTATTTAAGTTCACGTATGAGCTACAACGGGTTATATGGGTCCAAACAGGTTACACGGTCCAAACAGGTTACACGGGCCAAACAGGGAGTACGGGCCAAACAAGGAGTACGGTCCAAACAGGTACACGGGCTAAACAGGTTTACACAGACAAAACAGGGCACACGGGCAAAATAAGTTACACGGGCCTAAACTGATAAACCGTCCTAAATAGGTAAATGGACCAAAAAAGATAAACGGGCCAAAACAGGCTAACCCGTTTACCACCCATTTATTGGGCGGACAGGTTAGCATGCCTATTTTAAAAAATGGGCTACGCCCGCACCGTCCGTTTATAAGAAATGTGCGGTGCAGTTCATGTAGCCCAGCCCATCACTCCGTTACTGTGCGGGCGGGCCCACCCGGATGCCGACCACTACTCGGATGGAGTCATAGTTAGCCTATCACGCTTCATTCCTAATGTTGTGCCTACCGAATTTTCCTTTTCTAGTCATAAACCTCTCTCGAGACTTAATGCCCTTCTTTGGTTCATAAATGATCACCCCTCGAATGTCACATTTAAGAAAACAAAAAACCTTGCTCACGGGTAATCCACATACGGTAGCACCAATTCTGCAGGCATTTTCATGTTATAGCAATCGATGTGGGTTTTGCTATGCCTAGTGTAGCTTGTGCCTCTGGGCCTCCAACTACCTTAAGTACATCTACCTATGCTGGACAAAATACATATATGAGGATGAAATACAACAAAACCAAAAATAAAATTAATGTTAAAACAAGTTCAACATTCTACGTTCTCTCGAGTTCATCAAGGGCTACATTTCACCCTTGGACAAAGAGTCTTAGCTTGTGCTTAAGGCAAGAGCCCTTCTACAAATGACAAATATTGAGGTCATCACACTAAACAAAGAAATCAAAATCAACTCCCTTGAGCACAAGTCACGAACAAGTAATCCCTAAATCGTCGCTTTCCGTCCGCTTATCTTCGGCTCAAATATTTTTGTCTTATATATCACGTCCAGTTGCTTCTCTCAGAAGCTTGGGGTCCAATCAAAGGGTAGATTTGTCTGCCTAATGGGTTTGGTGTACGCTAAATGTGTACAAGTACCATCATGCAAGATTATTTGGAATAGGAGCTGGTGTCATGCCCTGAATTTATGGGGCAAAACCTCTGCTTTTTGGGTTGTTGATCTTCTTTTCTTCTCAGTGAGCATTAAATGAGTTATTAATGCAAAAGAAGGTCAAATGGACATAAAAGTGTGTCCACTCATCAATGTTGAGCCAAATCAGACTCAAATAATTTGCATTAATTAGGTATAAAATCGGCTCATCAAATATCCCCAAACTTAGTTCTTTGCTTTTCCTCAAGCAAACATATCCCTGGAAAGGTTTATTTACACTTTGAGGATGCTTATTTACCGATGGACACCCAACTCTAAGTAATGCATGCACAAGTTCAACTTCTTTTTCTTGCAATCATTACCAACTTTATGTTACTTCACATATAAAGGGGTTAATTATGGCTAGCACTGTGGCCGGGTGTGTGTGTGTTCTCATTTTCAAGTTAGGTCCCCGTCCTCCAACTAAGACTTACAAATTTGTCCTCTTCAATTTTTCAATTTTCTTCATCTCCCTCACTCTTTGCCATGTCAAGGCGGTCATTGATTGAGATAGATATTATTTCTAAACTCAATAAATTACATAATTTCTCCATCAGAATCATACATTAGACCCAAAAGTATTTACATGCATAACAATGTAGAAGCATTTATATACGTCATGATGCCCTTTTGTTTTTGTTTTCTTTTGCTTTGAAATAACTATTTTGATCTTTGTATGCACACAAACATGTGCCTAGCTATCCCTCGAAATACAAAACATTTTCTGGAATTTTCTTCTCTTTTATTTGGCTTTACTTTTTCCTATCCATAACTTGTCCCATTCTTGATTTAGGCTCAAAGGGTTACTTCGAATTTTGAAAAATTATTTGGACTCCTATATCAACTAAGCCCAAGTTCGGGTACCTTCCCGAAATAAAATTTTGATTAAACACCACTCCCACAGTTCTATCCTTATTTGAGATCCCCAATATGTATTGTGTTTTTTTTAAAGCATGGTGATGACTTTAGCGCATTACATGTCAGTAGAACATAAATACACCAAATAACATAAATAGCATACTTAGAAAAATAGTTCAAGCAACACAAAGCAAAGGAGGTCTAAGTTCAAAACAGAGACAAGTAATCAAAAACAGATAGAAACTGAGTTTAAACATCCCATCTCCAAACTTGACAGGCACTGCCTTCAATGGATATATATAGATTGGGAAAATTAAAACAATACTCCCCTAAAGGCAGGCATGACCATGCTTCATTCAGATTCAGAATCAGACCCCACCAAGTTGTAGGTGCACTCGCCATCATCATCATCGTCCTCATTTTCTTCATCTCCAGTTCTAGTAGCTGCTTCGCTTGGTGGTGCAAATGGAGTGAAGGTCAGTGGTGGTGGCAGTGAACTGATTGGGAACTGGATGCCCTTCATAGTTGACATCATGACGAGGTTCGTGTAGACTGCAGCAACACAGCGTAAGAGTATTCCACAAACGATTCCCATTGATCTGGGGTTGGGCCAACTGAAGCTAAGGTCTTTGTTGGGACTAGACCTTTGGACTAAGGTCTAGGACTTGGTTCCTACAAAGGCAGAGAAGGCATTACCAGTTTACTTTTACCTCTCGCCTTCGCCCTGGCAGATGCATTGGATGATTCTGGAGTGGCTTCTGACTTCATAGTCCTCCTATTAGAGTATGTCCCCAGATTACTGATCATAATTGGAGTGCTGTCCAGAATAGGCGGGATTAACTTTTCATCCTCAGCCAAGGCTACTCGAGCCTTCAGGCACATGAAAGTGATCAAGGAAGGGAAATGCAGAGAATTTGGGGGCTTCTCCAGTGAAACCAAACTTTTCATTATGCCCTTATATATCACCTTGCCCACGTTGATGCTACGCCAGTTTCTATCACAAAAAGGAGCAGCAACCTCTTCAATTTAATATCCCAGTGTGCAGGGTTGGCACCATCCTTGTACAATCAAAAAAATGCCATATAAGGACGCTAGAGTGACAATCTGCCTTGTTAACACCTAGTTCCAGCAGTTGTGGGCCAGTGGACATTTTCCATATCATCCTATGTGCACACAAAAATTGAGCTACATCGGCTAAATCTGGGTATCCCCATTAAATTGGGAGAACTTGTCATTATCCGAGTGAATGTGGCTAATCACCTTATTGATCTCTGTGGGACTGAACGGTGCATAAACTCCCCTAACATATACTTTGAAATCATTCATAAAAACAAGATTAGCATAAAACTTCGTCACCACATTCAAAGCATACTCCACCGGAGTTCTCAGAAGCTGCGTTCAATATCTATCCTTAACAGATTTCCTAATAACAGGCATGCATCCAAAAGAAAATCCTTGTTCCCTAATAACATCTAACACGTCCACAGTTGCATCAAAGAACTTCTTAGCAATATCATTCACAAATTTATCGGGAACTGCAGACTGAGTAATATTGGCCTTTTTGGGCAGCATGCTTGCTATATTCTAGAGAAACTGGAGTAAAGAGGTCAAGTTCAGCCTTTACTTACTTCAAAATGTAGTAGAAAACTCGCACTTCGGTGAAACCTGGAATAACTGTCATGGTGGATGACGAACTGTGCTATGGAGCCGAGAGAAATATGGTGCTTAGGGTTTGTCACGTTGTTTGAAAGCGAACTATGTCCAGACACGGGAGAACACCTAAGCTTTTATACCAAAATCTTAGTGTGCCAGTTTTTATTTACATACAGTTTTTGTAGCAGTTACTGGGCTGTTCGTGTTTAGTTGTAATTAAATACCCGTTACTGTAACTGTTTAAAAATAAGGACATGGTGAACGTGGGTTGTTCATGGACATCCTAAACATTCTTTATGCTTCATGCTTCCTTGTTGATCCTGCCTTATCTCCGTGTATTTTTTGGTGTTTTGGATTAACCTGAATTATACATCAAGGGAGATTAGTGACTGTAATGACTCTAAAAATGTACCTAATTAAATCAACAGTTAAGAAAATAAAGATAAACAATAATTGCCACATTCAGACTTATAACTGCCCTTCCCCAAACATAACTTGCATAGCACATTGATGGAGATAAAGATGGAGATAAAGTTAAGTAAGACAAGGGTTGAGGATAGGATACGTCCCTGAGTGGCTCCAAAAAGACATTGGGTTGCCTCCCAAGTAGCGTTTCTTTAATGTCATTAGTTGGACATTGTGTAGTTGCATTAGTGGTTAGAGGCAGTGAGCCTCTCTGAATTGGTTCCTCCTTCATCATACGTTTTAAGTCTTTGTCCATTTACATTGAAAGTGTCTTTGTCAGGATGAACAATTTCTATGGCGTCATTTGAAAATACTTGTGTGATCGCGAATGGTCCAGACCATTTGGACTTCAGTTTACTTGGAAACAGTTTGAGTGTAGAGTTAAACAAAAGTACCTTTTGGCCTGGATAGAAGTGGCACCTGGATATGTGTTTGTCATGCCAAGCTTTGGTCCTATCCTTGTAAATTTTGGTGTTCTCATAAACATAATTTCTCAGTTCATCCAGCTCACTTAATTGAAGCAATCCCTTTTCCTCTACAGCCCTCATGCTGAAATTCAGAGTATGCATGGCCAAGTAAGCTTTATATTCCAACTCCACCGGCAAGTGACAAACTTTTTCATAAATCAGACGATATGGGGACATGCCAATGGGTGTCTTATAGGCAGTCCTATAATCCCATAGTGCATCTTCTAGCTTGAGTGTCTAATCTTTTCTAGATATACTTACTGTCTTTTCCAATATCATTTTGATTTATCTGTTTGATATTTTACCTTGGCCATTTGTCTATGGGTGATATGCCAAAGAAGTACGATGATGAACTCCGTACTTTCTCAACAAAGCCTCAAATAGCCCGTTGTAGAAATGTGATCCCCCCACTTACAATGCATCTGGGGTGCCAAACCTTGAGAAAATATTCTTCATGAAAATTTCAGAACCACTGCTGCATTGGCTATTGCTTCTACCCATTGGGAGAAATATTCCACACCTACAAATATGTATTTCTGCCCCACAAAAAGGAAAAATGGTCCCATGAAATTGAGTCCTCATACATCAAAGACTTTAACCTCAAGCACACCGAGGCATTTCATTTCTTTATGAGATTTGTCCCATCCTTGGCATCTATCACGAGTAGTCCAAAAGAGTGTACACCTTTGAATAATGAAGGACAATAGAATCCACTCTGCAACACCTTTGCTGCTTTGCGATTGCCTCCAAAATTTCCTTCACATTCCAAGGCATGGCAATGAGTGAATATGGAGTACATTTCTTCTTCTAGGATGCATCTGCGAATCACCTGATCTGAGCAATATTTGTACAGCACATGCTCATCTCATAGATAATACTTCACTTGTGAGAAAAATCTTTTTTTTTGTTGCCACGATGCTCCATAAAGAATGATTTTGCATGCTAGTTAATTGAAAATATCTGCGAACTAGGGCTCTTTACTGCTTTGAATAGTAAATAGTCTTTCATCTAGAAAGGAGTCATTAATTGGCCCTTTTTCCATCTCACTATCAATATGATTCTCCAGGCGTGAGAGATGATCGGCTTCCACATTTTCAGATCCCTTTTATCTTTGATTTCCACATCAAATTCTTGTAGAAACAGAAGCCATCTGATTAACCTTGACTTGACATCCTATTTTAGCATGAATATTTAATACCTGAGTGGTCAGTATAAACCACTATTTTACTTCCCAAAATGTATTATCTAAATTTGTTTAATGCAAACACCACTATTAAGAGTTCCTTTTCTGTAGTGTCCTAGTTAATTCAGGGGCATTAAAGGTTCTGCTACCATAGTAAATTGTGTGAAATACCCTATTTTTCTCCTGCCCTAGCATTGCTCATACTACATAGTCACTTGCATCATACATAAATTTCAAATGGTTCCGTCCAATCAGGTGTATCAATGATAGGAGAAGTTGTCAATTTACTTTTCAAGAAGTTGAATGCCTTCATACAATTTTCCTCAAAATCAAATCAAGCATCTTTGTCCAAAGGTTTGCACAATAGCCTTGTAATGTGTGAAAAATCCTTTATAAATCTCCTGTAAAAACCAGCATGGCCCAAGAAGCTTCTAACCCAACACAATTCCTTCTTGTACCATGAAATGACATTTCTCCCAGTTGAGTACTGGATTTGAATTTTCACATCTTGCCAACACCAGCTTCAGATTGTTCAAGCATCCTTTAAATGAAGATCCCATCACAGAGAAGTCATCTATGAAAACTTCAATTATGTGCTCCACCATGTCAAAAAAATAGAAGTCATACACCTCTGGAAGTTGGCTGGAGCATTGCCAAGTTCAAATGCCATGCGGCGAAAATGCAACTGTTCCATAAGTACAAGTAAATGTGGTTCTCCTAATCTTCTGGTGCAATACAAATCTGATTGTAGCAAGAATATTCATCCAGGTAGCAATAGTATTTGTGCACTACTAGGCGATTTAGCATCTGATCAATGAATGGCAATTGGTAGTGACCTTTTCTTGTGGCTTTGTTCAATGCTATATAGTCCATACAGATTCTCCATCCAGTTACTGTTCTTTTGGTAATAAGCTCATTCTGCTCATTGACTTCCACTATCATTCCTCCTTTCTTTGGGACACATAGTACTGGACTAATCCAACTACTGTCTGAAATAGAATACACCACTCTAGTATCCATCCATTTTAGAATTTCTTTCTTGACCACCTCTTTCATGATAGGATTTAATCTTCGTTGGGATGCTACTACTGGTTTGCTTCCTTCTTCCAACAATATTTTATGCATGCAGACAGAAGGGCTTATCCCATTTATATCTACCAAGCTTCATCCTATAACATATTTATGAGCTCTGAGCACATGCAAAAAACTATTCTTTTCTTATTGTGAAAGAGAGTTAAAAATAATCACTGGCAGAGTATCTTCATTGCCCAAGAATGCATACTTTGAGTGTATGGGCAATGGTTTGAGCACTAATGTAGGTGATTGATAAATTGAGGTAGCTTGGGATGCTGGGCGCTCACCCAAGTCATCAAAATATTTTTTTACTGCAATTGCCATTGGCATCAAGCCAATTTTGATATTCCTTAACTCCAAGTTCTTAGCAAGGTTAGTACTGACTTAGCAATTTTCAAGGTCACTTCTCAAGTATGCATAATTAGGTTGAATGAATTGATCAGTTGTCTCAATGCTCCAACAATCTTCTTTGTGATTTGAATGTTTCAAAGCTTGAAACACATTAAACTTGACTTCTTCTCCTTGAACTCTGAGGATTAGCTCTCCTCTTTAGACATCAATTAGTGCACCTCCTGTTGATAGAAATGGCTACCGTAAATAATTGGAATGTCTTTATCTTCCTACATATCCAAAATAATGAAATCAGTTGGAAAGATGAATTCGTCTACTTTGACTAGGACATCTTCAATTATCCCTCAAGGGTATTTGATTGATCTGCCTGCCAGTTGCAGAGATATGATTGAGGTCTGGCTTCTTCGAACCCCAACCTCTGAAAAATGAACAAAGGCATAAGATTAATGCTTGCACCTAAATTACATAAATCTCTAGCAAATGGGGAATTTCCAATGAAACAGTGAATAATAAAACTCGATGGATCTTCCAACTTTGGTGGCAATTTATTTTGAAGGATTGCACTACATTCTTTAGTAAGAGCTACAGTTTCGTAGTCTCCAAATTTTGTTTTGTTGGACATAATGTCCTTCATGAAATTCACGTAGCATGGCATTATTCCCAAGCTTCTGCAAAAGGAATGTTAATATTCAGTTTCTTAAAAACATCAATAAAATTTTGAAATTGTTTATCAAACTTCCTTTGTTTCACCTCTAAAAGAAGAAAGGATGAATAGTATGTTTTGCCGAACTCTTCGTACAATGGCGAAACGATGAATAGTATATTTCGTTGTCTTCTTCACCGTTTAGCTCACTCTGTGCTTCTCAACCATCGACTGTTCACTATCCGCCAATGCCGTAAATCTTCTTCTCTCCACAAGGACACCTTTGGTGCCTAAGGAGGTTAGCTTTCCTATCCTTTAAAGGGTCCTACTGTTAGTTTAAGAATACAGGGAAAAGCGAGTAGTATGGACTCCCAATGGCATATTCCTCCTTACCAGAGGCGATTTATGCGTCGAGCCTTCATCCGTGCACATCCACCTTCACTCTCTTTCCAACGGACCTATTTTTTCCAAAATATCTCACATGTGCAGATATTGTGGAAACAATATACTGGGCCTGAGCAAGTACGAATGGATGCTGGTAGAGGTAAAATAACTGCTACCTTTTTCATTACGAATTTTCCTAAACAGTGTCCTTATGAACAGATTGAGAAAGGGATGCGGAAGATAGGACAAGTAAAAGCTCTGAGGATAGCAAATAAAACTGGCAAATACAGTCGGCCGTTTGGTTTTGTAGAATTCAAAAACATGTATGATACAAGGTTGCTTTCCTCACAGCTAAATCAGTTATGGTTTGGAACTTATAAGCTCCGGGCGAATCTGGCTAACTATCAGCAATCTACCACATCTACATCTGTTAAGTCCACTTCCAAGCTGCTACAAATCCCGGTTAAGTTTGGCATACCTCAACAAGGACAGTCATCCACTAATCAAGAGGAAGCTAAGCAGTCAACAAATATACTGCCTCAAAAAAGAGTTGAAGTCAAACAGCCAGCAAACATTCTGCCTCAAAAAAGAGCTTTGCCTTGTCCAAATCCTCCAATTCCTACTCAATATATACGCAAGATTAGAAGCTCACAAAGAAATATGGATTGGCTGCCAAATGCAATGATGGGGACGTTAAGGAACATAAATGGTCTTAATGAGTTTCAGATTGCAGTTAAGAGAGCATGGTATACTAATCTCATGGTGAGCTCACTTGGACCTGGCAAAATACTAATATGGGCACTAAACAAGGGTGATATGGATATGTTGTCCACAACTGAGCAGCCATGGCTATCCCAATGGTTGGAAACTCCGATGACTCCTTGGAATCAGAATAAACATAACATCTGTACAAAACACCAGCTCTGGATAAAGATATATAGTATCCTTGTATTAGTATGGGAAGAATCGGTTATTAGAGAGGTCGCAGGAGACATAGGGACTGTTATTCAAATAGATGAATCAACATTGGATTGTTCCTCATTAGATGCAACTCTGATTCACATTGAAGTTAATACTGATAGACTTATCCCACATACGATTAAAGTATGTATAGATGATCAGTTTTATTCACTGCACGTTCATGAGGTTAGAGATATACAGGATACTTCTTCAACTTGGTTTGATCTTCCAGTATCTTCTACATCATCAGAGGAAACAGTCAGTTATGGATTAGAAGTTGATGTTTCTGAGAATGAGCAGGATTTTGCAGGCCAAACGCAGGAGATGAGTGAAGAAAACGTGATGATAGTAGCTCAATCTTATGGAGTAACTCAAGATACCATCCAGACAAACTTGGAGAATCTAATATCTTGGAGTCCTCTAAAAATTGATTGGTGTCCAGGAGGTATTTCCTCTGGAATACAAGAA
>JAOWBN010181824.1:0-16900 GCA_028565015.1 Pinguicula moranensis
GGCTATCAAGTAGCGGCTTTCATTCATCTACACACCTGACCGCATTGAAATCCCCACAAAGACACCATAAGCCGTTTTGTTCTTGTTGAAGCATATTAAGTATTTCAGACCATAATTGCTTATTTGCTTGTATCACATGGGGAGTATATGTTTACTATTATGATCTTCTTTTTTCCCAAACCCCAATTTTCTGTCAAAGCCAGTATTCCCTGTGCTTCCCAGCTATTTTCTAATTCAAAAGTTTCGGGGTCCCAAATACATATAAGTCCTATGGATTTACCTATTGTATGCTCTGCACGCCAATCAAACCTATTTGATGGCCATAATTCACTACAATCATAAGCAGTTATTGAGTCTGATTTTATTTCTTGTATGCATATCATTTGAATTTTTTCTTTGCATATCTATCTTTTTTATATCTCTTCTTTTTCTTCAATCTCCCTACTCTATGAATCTGATTTCCTCGTTAGGAAGCAATTAGCCACGAGCAAAGAGCAAAAAACGAGACATTTTTTCCCTTTCCTCAACACAACAAGAAAGAAAAGTAAAGAACAAAAGAAAGAAAAGTAAAGAACAAAAGAAAGAAGCCTAGGCTGTCTTAAAGCCCCCACTTTGTAACTTGAAAAGCCAGTAACTCGACTTAAGAGAGACGAAACTCAACCATGGTGGAGAGAAAAAGCAGCTAAAGAAAGAGGTGGTTGCCGCCGTGGGCGGGGTGATAGTGCTACCACAAATCCCGTCATGGCATCCAGACCAAACGCCGATTCAGTCCAACATTACTACCCGCCGCCGTCGTCCCGCTCATCTTCATCCTCAGCCTCATTCCGCGGATGCTGCTGCTGCCTGTTCCTACTCTTCTCCTTCCTCGTACTCCTAATACTCGCCGCCGTACTCGTCGTTATCCTCGTCGTCAAGCCAAAGAAACCCGAATTCGACCTCCAGCAAGTCAGCGTGCAGTACGTCGGGATCAGCCCCACCACCGCCTCGTCCGCTACCGTCTCCCTCGTCATCCACATGCTCTTCGTCGCTTCCAACGGCAATAAGGTTGGGATCGAGTACGGCGAGTCCAGGTTCACCGTTATGTACCGCGGTATACCCCTCGGCCGGGGCTCCGTTCCCGGCATCTACCAGCCAGCTCACAGTGTGCGCCGATTCGAGACCACCATCGCCGTTGACAGAGTCAATTTGATGGAGGCCGACGCCGCAGATTTGGTGAGGGATGCATCGTTGAATGACAGGGTCGAATTTCGGGTCGTCGGAGATGTCGGAGCTAGGATCCGGATACTGGGGGTTTCCTCGCCTGGGGTGCAGGTTAGTTAGTATGTGATGAATGGTTCATACTGACTGTTACAACTTACACGAAGTTTCTGGTCAATAGTCTGGATTGTTGATAGAACGAGGATAATTGATCTTCAATAATGAATGGCCGATTCAGGATAATTTATGATTATATATAAATATAAAAACTCCTTTAATTAGCGAATAAATGCCAAGGGTGACAAAAAACAGGAGAGTGAAACGTCTTCATCATCTAGCTACCATGGCCATTGTTCTCTCCTAATTGGTAAATTGCTCTGCAGATGAGCATCGAAATCACCACCTGCTTTGTCGCGGTGATAGTAATTAGTAAAAGTTTTGAAGGTTCATTTTTATGATCTGAGGAATTACAAAGCCTTCAATGAAAAACAACGCATTAAGTTATCCATATATTCCCCTGTTTTTTGCTCAGCATTAATATAAGAATCTTAGTTTAGATCTTCGCAAAGTGAACATTGTGTCTGTGTAAAAGAAAACTTAGAAGACTGTCCTTCAAATCTTTCATCTTCTAGGACCTCAGATTTGCGTAGACCTACTTAAGGGTACGTTTTGTCTAGTGCTCATGGAAGAGGATTTCCACAATCATGACCGATGTTGCATTCACAATCTCTAGTTCTGTTATGGAAATTGTATAACCTCCGGATGGGAAATCCAGCTTAATCTGAGCATTGCTTTAATTGAGTTGAGAAAAAGGTTGCTTGTGGTTTGATTAAGCTCAAAAGCTTATATTTTGACCGTTCAAATTTATTTCTCAGAATTAGAATGATATGTCATGTTCTTCTTTGTAGAGTTCAAGTCTATTCCATTTTGTACGTATTATATGTGTTTGTCAATAATTTGGAATAGCACAATTTATGTTTGATTCTTAGTTGATGCCAAGTGATAAAACGTGATGATTCATGGGGTTGAAGTTGAATAGCAACTCTTAACCTCTGTGTTTTCCCTTGTTTGTTTCCTTGCTCTATCCATCTGGAAATTGCATCCTTATCGTTGTTTTTGTGGTTAAAGAAATGAGTGATAAGTAGACGGTATGTCTTGACCAAATGCATGACTTGATATACCACGTAACTGGCGCCCTACAGTCTGCCCCCTTTCTTTAGCTTGCTCTTTCTTTTCTGCTTGAAAGCTAAAACCTTGTAGCAGGACTTCAAATTTCTGACCTCACTTCAGTTGACATTGTTTTTTTTGTGGCTCTTCAAATTTTATCGCTAAGTTTATTTCATGTTGAAGGAAATATTCGACAAAAATGCATTGGGGTGGTATATGCTCCCATCATCTTGTATGTTAATCTACTTGTTTTTTGAGCCTTTTAGAAATTTCCCATCTACCCTTTGTTCTGTCCAATTTGTTCCTCTGCGTTGCTCTGCTACTAGAATAGGTTTGTCTCAGAAAGAAATAACGAGGGGTATCATACGTGCTATATGATTGATTTCATAGCTAGCTACCATTGTTTATGTTCAGGGCAGCCGATTAGTAATAGAATCTTATCAAATTTCCAGTATTTCCATTTCATGCACCCAAACCACAGGTTGCGATAGTATGAACAGAGTGTGTTGAATGCTGGTGCAGGTCTCGGTGGACTGTTCGATAGCCATCAGTCCGACGAAGCAAACTCTAATACACAAGCAGTGTGGATTTGATGGCCTAACGGTATGAAACACCGTAAAACAAGTATGGTTCCTCACTTTGGCTTTTTGCTCCCTGAAATCTAAACCCAGGAACACAACATTATATAGTGTTACTAGAAACACAGTGTCACTGCTGATTTAGTAAACTACAGGTACGAGCCCATCTTTTCTTCTTTATGGATCTGGGGAGAGTTTGATTCGACATCGTCAATCGTAAAGTTGTAGGCTATTCTGATTTTGGGTTGACGACTAATATACTTTTGATATTCTCTCTCCATTTCAACCATTTAAAGCATCATATTGGCGAAAATAGCAATGCGTTTTGGAGAAAAATACAAAAGAAATACAATGAGGCAATAGAATAGACAACACACTACTTCATGAGCATACATCACTGAGAGATGTGTATCCGAGATTAGTGCAGCAGTTGATAGATAAACACACTACTGCTATGCTATTCAGGATAAATGTGTGTGGATTCAGAATACCTGGCATTGGATTTTGAGTTTGTTCCAATGGGAACAACAAGTATTCTCGGAATTACAAGCAAAACTTCAGGAGGTTGCATTGACCTGTGATACTTGTGGTTGCTGGACTTGGATACCGGAAAAGAGTGGTACATATTCTTCAAGATCTGCCTGCCAATACAGATATCATGCGAGCTGACAGTAGACATGATAGTAGACAATAAAGTCTCGATCATCAAAAGTCACTTTATTTGGTTGGAGACTTTTAGTTAAGCTGAGGACTTGCTCTGTTGTGTGTGCAGACAGACAAGTGGAATAGGATGTTTCTCATCTTTTCAAATCACACCAGGTATGAGACAGGGCAATTTGCCCATAGAGGGAGAGGGAGAGGGAGAGGAAGGGAGACAATTTTTTCATCCTGTCTCCACTATTGACATCATACCAGAATACCTTCACTTGCCAACGGACCAATTGCATGCAAAAGCAGACCGTTAAAGGAGAGAGTAAAACGTAGAATTGTTATGCGATCACTAGACCAAATTAACAAAAGCAAAGCAGTAGCTAAATGAGACCATTAGTCAAAGCTTGAGGGTCCAAACTAATTTCATTTTTTTTAAAGCATGAGAATGAAGCATGCCAAGTGCATATAACCTCAAACTGCATCAATGCAATCCACAACCAGAAGGTAATTATTAATTTGTGAAGTTACCAAACTGTGCTTGTTAAGTGACTAAAATCATGGCCATTGTTTTCTAACATGATCAAACGGTTGATATTAATTCTTGATTAAATCCGTATCTTATATGATATGCAATTTGGACCATTGATTGTTAATGAGATCCTACGGTTTGCATGTGTTACTGCTTAAATATGTGAGATTCAATTTGAGCCGTCCACGAAAATGGAAATCCAACAGTGGAAGTTGAAATGTTGCCTCGGGACATGTGAGAAGCAATCCAAACCATTCAATCTCTTACATGAATCTGATTGCAAGAATTAAGCGGTGCAATGAATAAATCCAAGTCGTTGATGGTGCTGAAGATCTTACGAACAAGTTTTTTACTTATTGAAGCCTTGTTTGTAGTTCTGATCAAAGTAATCCGGCGGCTAAGATTGGAAGTTGGCATGATATATAAGACATCAACTTAACACATATCGATAACACTACCAGATTTACTCTCTCTCCTTGCTCGTGTTTCTGTCTACTCTCTCTTCGCTTTTCTGGTTTTATCACCGAAGAATTCCTGTTTTTTGACTTCTGGTGGTTGTTCAGGCATATGTTGTCAAGGTTCCTACGACTTGTTTATGCGTAGTGTTGTAGATCTTTTTCGGAGGTCTCGGTTTGTTGAGAGATCTAGTTTTATAACCTTGATACGTTGTATTTTAGAGGAGAAAGTAATAATACTAGCGGCAAGCATCCTATTTGGTATCTCAACCTGGACGTATCCGAGGATTTGTTTTTTTGTGAACCACGAGACTTAGATCTTGCGTATTTCCTTGTTTATGTGTTTTTTATTTTTTATTATCTCACTATTTTCAAGAAGTTAGTGATTCTTTTCTAGTGTGAATAGATTTAAAATAAAACAACAACAGTGGTATCAGACGATTTTGTTGTAGATCCAGTTAGACCTTTCGACTTGAGGTTATTCTTGGAATATTTGATAAAAAAAAGGCTAAGCGAGAAGTTAATCTCTCAAAACCTTAACGATGTTAGGGTGGTGAGCGCATATTTTATATTTTCTGTCAATCTTGTAGTTTTAGTTTTCGCTACATGCACTCTCAAATCTAGAGCTTTGTATACTAAGATTATGCGGCCATAGCATCTGGGGTTATTTACAAATTTGAGGCTTGTTGCCTTATGTGATTTTGTGAGTATTGAGACTTGCCATCTCTTGAGAATTCTTTGACTACTTACTTGACTGTCTGATGATTATGTGATTCTTTTACTCTCTGCTTTAAAGGATAGTAACTTAGAATCTATCTAAGTCAATAGAAAGCATGACAACCAAGATTGAAATTAACTTGTTTAACGGTAAAGGTGATTTTAATAATTGGAGTAAAAGAATGAGAGTTTTATTATCTCATAATAAGGTCCATTATGCTTTGTTGGAACAGTTATCTAAATGGCTTGAATATATGAAAAAGAAAGAAATGGAATTAAAGAAGAAGCATATAATCTAATCATCTTAAATTTATCTGATTCTGTGTTTAGGAAGGTTGATGGGGATGAAAATCCTCTAACCTTGTGGACTAAGTTAAATTCAGCATAGGCATCTAAAACTCCTACAAATTTGATCTTTGTTAAAGGATCCATGTTTTCTTTTAAAATGGATTATGTTAAAACCATTGATGGAAATCTATATGCATGTTTTAAATAGAATCAAATTTTAAAGTATACAGAACACAAACCAGATGGTGCTAGTTTAACAATGATTCTATTCACTGTCTGAAGATTACCTAGTTGTTAAGAACGCATTGCAATATGCTGTTGTTGTTCCTAAGATTGAGATTATCATGTCTGACTTAAAATCTTGGGAACTAGAATTAAGAAATGTTAGGAAACAGTCAAATGTATTGTTTGTCAATACAAAACCTGAGCAACTTAGCAATAAGAATGTTGGTCAAAATTTTAAGCATAATAATAAAGATAATAGTAAAAAAGCAAGAAATACAAGGAAGAAAGAACATGCCATTAGTGTCATAAACCAGAACATACTAGAAAGTATTGCTTTAAGTGGAGGAATAAGCAATCAGAAAAACTAGAGTTTAATGTGGCTGGTTTAAAGTATGATGATGAAGAGAGTTAAGTTATGTGTATTTATGATTATCTTTCTAAGGTCCTTACTGTGTGTTAAGGTTCTTACTGAGTGTTAAGTTGCTGAATGTGATGGATGGGTGCTAGATTTATGGTGCACTTATCATATGTGTCCACACAAAAATTGGTTTGATAATTTGAAAGAACCAAAAAGAGGTGTGGTGCATGGGTCTGTTTGGTAGGCGGAATCTAGTAATCCGGCTTCATGGATTACTTTAGTCTATCGCGGGTTTATTTTTTTGTCCTTCGTTTGGTAAGGCCATGTCGAGATTATCAATTAGGGTTATTAATTGTTAGGTAACTAAGTTGGAAATGATGGATTACATCGAAACAGGATAGATTCATGTTATTTTACTAAAATGCCCCCAACACTAAATATAAAAACAATTATTCTCAAACCCTAATTCATTTTTTCATTTCGCAATAGAAACAAAATTTGTTGTGTGGTGAAATTTGCTAAGAGTTTACGACTTCAGCTTGCAAGTTTTTGCAAGCCTTAGAATAGATAAGTTAAAAGTTTATGTTTTTCAATTGAAAAATCAAAAATTGAAACATACCCTGTAAAAATTGTGATAAAAAAAAATTGAAACTTCCTCTTCACTCTGTTTGGTGGGTTTTTCTTTTGGTTGCTGAAGAGGGAGAAGGAGAAGGGTGTTGAGGATGGAACGAATAGAGGGATGAATATGAACCCGATTTTGAGTCCTAATTTGAACTTGGTGGTGCATTAGAGAAATAATTTTATACGTGAAATTTGGATGCGTGATTGTTGATAAGAATGGATTGGATGTACTATATTGGAAAAACTTGGAGGATAGAGGTGTGGGGAGTAGAAGAAGCTTTTACAAGAAGCTTTATAGGAGCTTGGGAGAAGAAGAGAAAAGAATGGTGAGTGGCAGAAGGAGGAAATCAAGTGCAGGAAGCTATGTTGCTGAGAGGGAGGAGTGAAAATGAAGAAGAAGAGATGATAAAGAAATCGAGTATTCTGTAATAATTGAATGTTATTAAGGGAAAAAGGATAAATAGACAAGGCAAGTAAATGCGAGATTACCTAAACCCTGCATAAATTCCAGATAAAAAAGTAGGAGTAGCCTATGTTTTATCCCTGCCCAAGAAGTTATCCCGCGGGCAGGAAAAATGTTGATCGAGTTACCAAACATGGGTACAAATTGGATAACTCAGCAAAAATTGACTTTATCCGGCTTCAAACACGCTACCAAACGGACTCTATGTAGGTAATCATAATAATTGCACAGTAAAAGGCACAGGGACCATCAACTTGTATTTATCTGAAGATAAAAGAGTAAGCATGTCTGATGTAAGATATATTTGATATTTAAAAACAAATCTAATTTCTTTAGGTGCAGTAGAAGAGTCTAGATGCTCTTGGTAAGATCTTTGAAAGCTATTTTGCGTATCATGAAGTATAACGTGATCGGAAGCGTAAATAAAGGTGTGTGCTATACATGCATAACAAAAATTTCAGAGATCCTTTCCCATTGACCTTGCTAATTTACACAACTTAAGCATTCAGGAAGAAATTATTTTTACCTCACGAAGATCTCTTTTTCAAGATCATGAAAGTAGTCTCCTCTTTGACTGTTCTTCACTCACTGGGCAGTTTAGGAAAACATGCCATCTCTGATCTTGATTTTTGTGAAATATGTGTGCTAGGAAAACGACATAGATTAAAGTTTCCCAGAGGTGTGCATTTAAGTAAACAAAGACTTGAATATTTGCATGTTGATCTGTGGGGTCTGTTCCCACACATGGTGGTAACATATATTTTCTATGTGAGGTAGATTATTTTAGTAGAAAAGTTAAGGTGTACTTGTTACAGACTAAAGACCCTTTGAGAAGTTTAAAGAATGGAAGATCCAAGTTGAAAATCAAACAGATAGTATAATTAAATACTTGAGAATTGACAATGTTTTGAAATTATATAATTCTTTCTTCGACAATCTGTGCTCTGAATCTTGCATTAACTAGGCATAGTACTGTAAAGTATACTTCACAGCAGAATGTGATAGTTGAACGTATGAACACAAATGTGCTAGCTAAGATTAGGTGTTTACTTGCAACATCAGGTTTAAAAAAACTTTGTTTGGGAAAGGCATTGAGCACGCATGCCTATCTGATAAATAGGAGTCTCTTGGCTGCCTTTAGACTCTAAATGCCCCAAATTTGTTGGTCTAATAGGGACCCGAATCTGATTCACTTAAGGGTGTTTGGGTGTGCAACTTATGCTCATACTAAGTCTATAAAGTTAGTCTAGTTCCCTTAAATGTTTTTCCTTGGATACCAAGAAGGAACTAAGGGTTATAGATTATGGGATAGAATTTTACCTGATAAATATTAGTTAGTAGGGATGTTATATTTAATGAAGATGATTTTTCTTGTGTGCTTAACAAATCTACAGAGATATCAACTGATCCAGAGGCAATGGAGGCTTCTATTGAGGTGGAGTGGACAAATATGTTTATTCACAGGAACCTGAGGAAACTCAAGATTTCTCAGAACCTGATCAGATTCAAGTGATTAGTGCCAACCCTCAACCTCATACAGTATTACCCTGAATAAGGGCATTATATCTAGGCTTTGCCTACTCTATATGCCAACTATGCTGAATTGATTGGATTTGCCTTTACTTTTACTGATCAGATTCTTACTGTTGAACCTGATGATTATTATTCTGCTATTAATTGTAAACATTCCGAGAACTGAAAAACTGTTATGCTAGAAGAAATGAACTCCCTTAAGAAAAATTAGACTTGGGAATTAGTATCTAGGCCTAAAAAACAGAAAATCATAGCATGTAAATAAGTTTTTAAGCTTAAAGAAGGTATTTTAGAGTTTGATCCATGAATTTTTAAAGTAAGACTAGTGGCTAAGTGGTTTTCTCGGAAAGAAGGGATAGACTATGATGAGATATTTTCTCCTATTGTAAAGTATAACATCTTATGTCTACTTTGACTTAGAACTTAGAAAACTTGATGTTAAAACTACTTTCTTGAATGGTGAATTAGAACAGTAGATTTATATGGATCAGTCTCTTGGATTTGTTGATAAACTTAAACCTGATCATGTTGTTTACTTAAAAAATCACTGTATGGATTAAAACAAACACCCAGACAATGATAAAAGAGATTTGATTCCTTTATGAGTGATCTAGGTTTCAGTTGAAGCAATTATGATTTATGTTTATATTTTATACACTTTGGAGGTGTTTTTGTGTTTCTGATGCTCTATGTGGATGCAATGCTTTTAATTAGTTAGTTTGAATTTGAGATTAATAAGTTGAAATGTAGGTTAAGTTCTGAGTTTGAAATAAAAGATTTAAGTTGAGCAAAGAGAATTTTAGGGATAGGGATTGTGAGAGATAGAAAATTAGGAAATTTGTAGTTACATCAAATATCTATTTGTTTAAAAAGTTTGTGTTTGATGGTTTGAAATATGTCTCTCTTCCCTTGTTTGCTCACTTCAAACTTAGTAAAGATCAAAGTCCTAAGACTCCTACAGAAACTGAAAAAATAGAAAATTTGCCATATGCTAACTTGCTTGGATCATTAATGTACTCTATGGTTAGCACTAGACCTGATATTGCTTTTGCTGTAACCTTTTTTTAATAATCCAAATTTCATTATGTATAAATAAAGTATGTACAAGAAAGGGAAAAGAAAACAAGGAATACAAAAGAAAGGAGAAAAACAATCAAGCTGTACAAGCGATAACTCAAGAGTATCATCTAGCTAATATCTTGAGTTTGAGATGATTATCATGTATTTTCTTCGTACCCTCCTTTTGATATAGCTAAGGATGATCTAGTACATAGCTCACTGAGCGTCATAAAAGATCACAAAGCATCTCAGCATTCAGATCATCGCCATCATTTGCTCTTCACCCAAAACATAATGTCATGACTGTCCCATTATCAATTTCTGATTATAGGAAAATTGGTACACAACTCAGTTATGTTTGGTGAGCTATTCCTTTAGTGAGTGAGAGAGGTGGTACTCCAAATAGACATGCATATCAGATCAACATCAAAGAATTAGTAGAAGAACCTCTCTATCAATAGATCAAAAGTTTGTCTATGGATCTCATCAGTTCTTTGTCTCTAATTCTGCTTCAGTGGGTGGATTCCTTTAGTTCAAATGATGCCCTAAATGCTGCTTTGTATACATCCAAGTGGTTGTACAAACCGGTCAGATAATGTGTAGGCAAAGATGCTCTTCTTATTAAATTTGATCCACATCCAAGTAGATCTTTTGATGTGGGAAGAAGGGGAGCACGATATGGAAGTACTGATCCAGCATGACAGGGTATGGCTTAGGAGTTGGCTATTTGACATAGTGTCTCGGCAAATAGAGCAGAATGAACAAAACATATAACCCAGACATGTATGGTTAAATATCTATCGACTGCCAATTCAGTACTGGAATATGGATAAAATTGGGGGAGCAATGGGAAAGTGCCTAAAAATTGATGAATGTACATTATCTCATCGATTTCTAGAAACTGCTCAAGTACTTATACAGGTTGATTGGGATAGCACTATTCAGCAAAAAATGAACATGATCATAAATGGTAAAAGTTACCAGCTGCGTATAATAGTGCTAGAGCCAGAACATTTTAAATCTAATGAAATAACAGGTGATGATGTATCTGATTCAGACAGTGAGTTCTCTAAATGTACTAGAGTTAGCTCATTCCATGATTCCAAAAAAATGAGCCTAAGTCAAGACATAACTCGACTTCCAGATGAAGGTGATCAAGTTGTGGGAGGCACTTTCTATGAGGAAAGACTAATATAAAGCCCCCTTAAGGAAAGATATAGAGGATCATACTTGATACACTTAACGAATAGGTGGGAATCTTTAACGCTGGATTAGGAAAATATTCAGTATCAGCTGCCATCTGATAGGGACAAATTTCCTGAACTTTTGATACCTATTTGGATAAAGGGTGCACACTCAAGACAAACAAATCTATATGAAGCATTAAAAGGTAGGCACATACATAATATTGAGGCACTGACCGGATCACCTCATAAGTCAGATGAAGGACATGGCATAAGGGGAACAGTTCTGGTCAATAAAGAGACACAACTAGATGAGCCAGATGTACCTATACTTAGCCAAGTGAGTAGTGACTCACAACATGAGGTGGTAGCAGAAACAACCTTTGATATATCAGAGATACTTATAGAGGATTAACCACGATTAACTACTACTATGGAAACTAGTCAGAAGATGTCACAAGCTCAATATGCAGCACATCAGTCAATAGCTACATATAATTGAGATTTTCCAGCTGTGGTAGTAAAAGCTCAAGGTTAGACAGTTGTGGCTAGCACTCCTAAACAAGCAAGAGTGGCTGCTAAGAAAATGCAAGGCGGTGGGCCAAAAGCAAGGAACTAAACCCGCAAAACAATTGATTTGGAAAAAGAAAAGGAATAGGTAATCTTGGATGAGTGGATAGGAACTCTAATACAAGCCAAGATATAAAATCCAAAGCCTACAAATCTAGCCATGGGACAGCAAGTGCTGAGGCAGATATCATAATGGAAGTGGGGCAGAATCTAGGTCTAACCTATGGATTTGCACCCGAGGAAACACACCAGAGACTGATACAACCAAAAAATCAAATTTGAAACTCAAAAAAGCCAACTACTCCTAGGAGTGGTCAGATTGGAGATGAGTGGTTTACTCTATGAAGATAATAACATATCATGTAAGAAGAGGCTTATGTATCCCAGGGAGTAAGAACCGAGTTAAAAAAGCTCATTACGGATGAAAAACCTGATTTTGTTAGCTTTCAAGAAACAAAAATGGATTGTATTGACAGGAAGTTGGTTGAATACCTGTGGTTGGACACTAAGTTTGAATGGATGTATCAGGGATCTCAGGGGCAATCTGGAGGGCTTCTGTGTATTTGGGACAAACATAAATTCAATAACCAGACAGTGAACTCATCACAAGGGGTGCTGCGTATAGCTTGTACCTGGTCTTTGGACACCAATACTGCCATCATGCTGAATATAAATGGGCCACGTGACTTTCCATCTAAACTAATCAAGTGGCAGGAAATGAGGAATATGCACACAGGAAATAAAAATCAGAAATTGTGTCTCATGGGAGACTTCAATGCTATACTCAATGCATGGGATTATTAAGGTTCTGCTCATAGGCTGAATACTCAAGAAACAAAGTCATTTAATGAATTTGTGCAGGATCTAAATCTTTTGGATCTCAGAATGGAAAGGAGACGGTTTACATGGTATATAAAATATCTGATAGCCATGAGTAGGATAGACAGATTTCTTGTCAATGACTTATAGATGGGGAATGATCTGAATCGCATCAAACCAGGATTAATGAGTGATGAATTGGATCATTACCCTATTAGCTTATGTTACAATGTGCAGGGCTAGGGGCAAAAACTAATGAAGGTTTTGGGTTGTTGGTTAGAGGACAACACATACACAAATATGATTGTAAGAATCTGGAACAGTACCCAGGTTCAAGGATATGCTAGTTACAAGGTCAAAAGAAAAATTCATGTGCTTAGATCAAACATCAAATAATGGAATTGTGTTGAAAGTACAAATTTAGCAGCTAAACGCAGACATATCTTACATGAGTTGGCAAGCATGGAGTCTGAAGTGGAGCAAAGTCTGTTGGATCCAACATCAACAAAGGTGTCTGGGACTATTTTGAACCTTAGAGATGAGCTGGATAAAATCACCACACTGATGGATAGTACATCCTACCAAAAAGCCAGAATCTCTTGGATCCAGCAAGGTGATTAGAATTCAACTTACTTTCATAACTGCATTAACCGCAATAGGAGGAGAAATCACATCTAGGGTGTTTTGGATAGGAATATATGGATGGATGATCTAGAGTTAGTTAAAAAAAATGTTTCAAGTCCAACTTCGAAGAAAGGTACTCAGAAGTGAGTTGGACAATACCTAAGACAACCAATATGACATTTCAGCAGCTTAGTGCTTTGACTCATAGATGGCTATTGACATCATTTGCTGATGAGGAGGTGATGAAAGCGATTTCTGATTGTGGCAGCCACAAAAGCTCTGACCCGATGGTCTAAACTTTCATTTCATCAAACACTTTGCTACAACAATGGGGCCAGATATCTGTCAGCTGCTCAATGATTTTACAAAAACAGTAAATTGTCTAGAGGAACTAATGCGGAACATATTGTTCTGCTAGCTAAAACAAATTATCCAAAGTAGACCTATTACCTTGATTGGTGTTGTGCCAAAAATCATTGCAAAAGTGTTGGCTAATAGGCTAGCCCCTGTGATGAGAGATATCATCTCCCCAACATAGATGGCATTCATGAAGGGGAGGAAACTCCTTGATGGGGTGCTGATAGCTTCAGAGGCCATTGATGAGATCAAAAAGCTGAAACAAAAGGCTCTTATATTCAAAGTGGACTTTGAGAAAGTGGTTGACACAATAAACTGGGATTACTTGTTGGATGTTATGCACCACATGGGCTATCCTCAAATCTGATTAAGTTGGATAAGAGAGTTTCTAGAATCTGCTTCCACATTAGTGTTAGTGAATGGAAGTCCTACTGAAGAGTTCTATCCGAAAAGGAGTCTAAGACAGAGGGATCCTTTATCTCCATTTCTATATCTCATTGCAGCTGAAGGTCTTACAAACATGATCCCAAAAGTCGTCTCACTACATCTCCTTCAAGGGCTAGAAATTGGTAGGAACAAAGTACCCTTAACACACTTATAATTTGCAGAAGATACTCTGGTTTTTGGACAGGCAGAATGGAGCACAAATAAAGCACTTAAAAAAATCCTACAAAACTTTGAGCTAACATCTTGCTTGCAGATAAATTTAGCCAAAAGCAACCTATTTGGACTTAACATACAGCAGGATGCTTTAACAGATATGGCGGATTATTTGGTTTGTCAGACAAGTGCTCTTCCTATCACCTATCTAGGAGTACATCTGGGAGCTAGCCATAGGACAAAGGACTTCTGGAAGCCTGTGGTTGACAAATTTAGCAGAACCTTAAATGCCTGGGAGCAGAGACACATATTTAAGTGGGAAAATCAGTCCTACTTAATTCAGTTCTAACAGCTCTCCCATCACACTATTTTGGTTATCACAAAGCTCCACCATATATCCTTAAGAAACTAATAGCTATTTTAGAGAAGATTCCTGTGGGGGTCAACAGAAGATAGGAAAAAACCATGTTGGGTAAATGTTGCAAGGGAAATTGGTGTCCTGAGAGTAAGGAATCTTCTAGCTTTTAATAATGCAATGATAGGAAAATGGGTCGCTAGAATGATAAACACTGAAGCAAGCTTAGCAATGAATATCATGAATTCCAAATACACTCAGAATGGAGCACTAGAAATAGGGGGCTATGCTGCACTTAAACAAATCGTGGCTGGCAGTGAACTTCTCAGGCCAAAGAGCCAGAAATATGCTTCACAGTGGTGAAAATCTATGCAGGATATAGCAAACACCACTTGGTTTGGTCAGATCACAAATATAAGTTTAGAAGAAGGAACTGACATCAGATTTTGGCATGATAAATGGTGTAAAAATAGAACACTAGCAGACACATTTCCACGGCTTTACAAAATGGCTACATCTAAACATATCCGAGATGGGTTATTGGCTTGATAATATATGGCATTGGAACTGGACTTGGAGAAGAGAACCAAGAGATCATGAATTACAAAACTTAAATGAACTAACATTTATTTTGCAGTAAAATATTCCACAAGCATTTAGTAGAGATATATATATTTTTGAAAGGGGGATGGATGGAAGCTACACGACCAAGACTACATATTCAAAGATAGTGGCAAATATTCCCTGCCCTTACTCACAAGCAGCAGCCTCCATGCTGAAAACTATCTGGAATGACATCACACCAAAGAAGATTATAATTTTCTGTTGGCAAATGCTTCAAAATGCAACACCTTTGAAAAAAGTGCTACAAGAGAGACACATTATTCATGAAACCATTGAAATATCCTGCACCTTGTGTAAAACTGAATCTGAAGATGTCACACATCTCTTCACTAACAGTTCTGTTTCTTCGCTGATATGGAAGAAGCCGAAAAGCTGGATTGAAAGTACAAGCACTTTATACAAGGTGGTTTCATAACATTAAAAAACAAACATGGTTATGGATTAAAGCTAATATAATGGATAGAATCCCTAATTCACTAACTGATTGGCTGGTTAATCCTGTTTGCTATATGATTTTTTCTTGAAAGCTCATCAAAGATTGACACTGAGCAGAAAACTACAGAGAGTACTCGACAGGCAAGGAAAATACTCAAGTGTTCTAGGAGCAGAATGCTATACCTGTACAGAGTGATTCAGGTTGCTGAATTTGCTGAAAGGGGGTAGCAGAATGCTATACTCAAGATCTGAATTTTTTTAGGTGCTATTGTGTCCCATACTGAAATTAGTAGAGAAACTTCCTGTTCAGAATAAGGTGCAGACTATGTAGAAACTAGCTGCTTGTATGCCATTCTAACTGTATATTGGCCATATGGATTTCCTTTGAAGATGTATCTGCCAAGTCCATCAATGTTTCCTAGACAATCCTGTAATAAAGAGATAAGGTTTGCCACTTCAATGTTTTCAGATGACCTTAATGATCTGCGCCAATTCCAAGACCAGTGCTAGGAGCCATTTTGATATTTTCCTGTATCTGAGATGTAGGCTGAAGGTGTAGAGGCAAGTCTAACCAACTGTGGAAATTGAACAGCAAGGGGGTATTGTTTGTTCCACTGATCCAGCCAGAATCTGAACCTGTTACCATTGCCAATCAGGATCTTAGTGTGGTCCCTCAGCCAGTTTGATTTAATAAGGTCCTCGAGATTGTTCCACCATTAAGATGCATATGATCAACCTCTTCTGCAACCACTTTGTAGAGCAGCAGGCAGATGATGAGTATACAGTGCATTAAGTTCTCCAATGGTCAAAGAGCCATTGGAGCTATACTTGGAATGCAGAGATTTTGAGGCCAAATTATCCCCGTTCAGTAGTCTTGCTCACTATTTTCCTAACATGGCTTGGTTGAAATACCTGAGGTGTCTGACTCCCAGGCCTCCTTCTTTGATAGGTGTGCACACTTTTCTCCAGGATGTCCAACACATGGCTTTCTTGTTAGGCTTCTTGTTCCTGAAAAAATCTCTTTGAATGTCTGTCAGTTTCTTGATGACCACTTGAGGAGCTCTTAGGACAATTTTAAGAGGTCAAAGAAATGAGAAAGTAAAGCAGCTAAAACTGAGTTTCAGAGAACAAGTTTGCCACCAGAGGATATGAATTTATGGTCCCAAAGGTTGAGTGAATGTTGAAATCTATCAATGATGGGAACCCAAGTTATGAACGAGACTAGTTGGCACCTAGAGGCAGTCCCAAGTATTTACACGGTAGTGAGCCAGCCCTGCAGTGATGCAAACCGTGTTACGCCTAAAGCTTCACAAGAACACAAGGCGACATGCAAAGGAGATGAAGATCCATTGAAGCTCCCAAGTGGGTCCCATCACTCGAGCTAGGATGAAGAAATTCAAGGAAGGACTTGCAATGTTGGTCCAGGACACATTGGCTGAATTTACAACCCTTAAAATCGGCAACACCATGCTCAAATCATCCACTTTGTGA
>JAOWBN010181835.1:0-29251 GCA_028565015.1 Pinguicula moranensis
TCAAATTAATTAATCCTAATTAATTCATCTAGAACCGATCTCGATCCGTTCACAAAATTAATTATGTCTTACACAATCAATTCTTTATGCTTAAATTCGTCAAATGGAGCGACCCAGTAGGATCCATATCTAGATCGATGATAAATTATTCTCATTAATTTATAAATTATAAGTGGCATCTAACAATGCATTATGATCCGATCTAGTACATATAAATTGTGATCCTTTAATCTCATTTAGTATTAATTGTTTCGTTACTTAATATCCATTAGTTAATGTTAAGCGTAGGAATGTGTCATTTTTTTTTACCATTAATCAATTTCTTGATCTTCAGTACATAATTGTTAATATGTGACTATCCCATAATCACAAATACATGCGTAACAATTATTACTGCATCAAGGGGCTCAAGGATATTAATAATCTCATCTAAGAGGAGACAGACAAAAGTATCATCTTGATAATTCATAACTTTTCCGAATAATCGGAAAACTTACCTTTATAACCCCTTGGTTAAAATGAGCGTTTAATAACCTCACGTAATAAACATTCATCATCCAGAATTATGAATATATCAGATAACTGAATTAATACTATGTGACTTTGCTGATGACACTAACACAATCCATACAGTAAGTCAATATGGGTCAAGTTGAATACTCATGTACCCCATACATTCATATTTCATGTGATTAAATAGATATCCCGTATTAATGATCAGTAAAATATGATCATACATTAATCCACATGCTAGTCCATATAGTCATCTAGTTGTTCCTTTGCTAAAGACTTAATACCAGGGACTAATTTAGAGTTTTGATCATAATTTATAGAGTTCTACAATTTGAGTCCTCCACCCAAATGACCCATAACATATACAAAACTCAAAGAATAAAATGATATATATCATTCAATATACATGAAACCAACAAGTGCACCATCGATTGATTAGTGATCTAGGTCACTAACCAACACTATTGAACTTTAAAAGTGCAATGGAAGACTCTGATAATGAAAAATGGTAGGAGGCCAACCTACAATGTGATTCTTGGAAGGCCCAACCTATACCAATTCCAGTCTATTGTGTCCATCTATAACAAACTCATGAAATTTTTGACCCCCAATAGGATGGGGAAATTAAAGGCCCAGAATGTTGTGTCCATCTATCTTGTTTGCCACTCTGGACCCACTATGGATGAATTGACCCCAAAGAAAATGCCCAAAGTTTGCTACTTCGAGCACGCACTGCCTGGCCCTCGGAAATGACTCCAGGACCCAACCAACTTTGTTACATTCTATGCTTAGAAGAGAGACACGAGGTGCCTGTGGCCTTGTCCAAGGAATTCCCTCGAGCTCTCAAATGAATGGAAAATTGCAAGACCTAATTGCATCAGAAGGAAAAATGAAAATAGGATGAAGCCAGAAGGATGAAGTCTGACAGAAATGCGAGGATAGAAACAACAAAATTAGAGGCTTATTAAGAGGGAAACATCATACTCCATGAAAGCATGCGATCCCTAAGGAGTCTAATACTCAAATGGGAAGTACCGTACCGTGTGCAGAAAGTTCAGGCCAATGGGATGTGCCTTATGGAGACTCTCAGAAGATAAGCCCTCGACAACGCCTAGAGCTTCACCAACCTGACAAAATACCCCTACTAAAAGTTGGGCCCGAGAGGGTCAACTATCGTGTACATTTTGTTTTCCTACTTTAGTGTATCCATTTTGTTTTTGCATAACTATTTTGAATGGATTCAACCCCTGTTGTATTTTGGAACCTCATTGTACTGTCGTCTTGAAAAAAAAGAGAAATCAATGAGAACGAGGAGGAAAGAAACGGAAAGATCCTCCAAGCGAGTCGTCATACTCCCTTGAGAGGCTCCCCATTCAATACTTGTGAGGGAAAAGAAAAATAGAAACATGTATATATGTCCCTGCGCGAGGAGCCATCATACTCTCACAAGGAGATGAATGAAAAGATCCTTTTGCGGCAAGTCATCATTCTCCCGAGAAAGGCACCAAATTCAACACTCGTGGGGAAGGAAAAAATATTTATATGTACCTACATAAGGACCCATCATACTCCTCGCGGGGAAAAGAATGAAAAGATCCTCCGAAGAGGCATCCCATTTAACATCCACGGGGAAAAGATGAAAAGATCCTCTAAAGAGGCACTTCATTCAATATTCATGGGAAAGGAAAGAAATAAAATATATATCCCTGCACCGAGGAGTACTCCTTGGGGGGAAAAGAATGAAAAGATCCTCTGAAGAGGCACCCCATTCAACATTCATGTGAAAAATATGAAAAGATCCTCTGAAGGGGTACCCAATTCAACATTCGTGAGGAAAAAATTGTAAAGATCCTCTGAAGAGGCACCTCATTCAACACATGGAAAATGAAAGAAAAGAAAAAAGAAACATATGTGTCTCTACTCGAGGATCGTCATACTCCCCAGGGAGAAAGAGAGAAAAGATCCTCACACGAGAAGCCCTGGCACTTCTCATAGAGGCACCCCATTCAACACTCGTGGGAAAAAAAAATGCATCATAGCACATGGAGCCATTGATGAGCTGATTTTATACCTATTTAATGTAGTTTATTCTGGTCTAATCTGGCTCAATTCTGATTGGGGGACGCATTTTATATATCCATTTCTCATGTTTTGACACAAAGAGTTCATTAAATGTATATTGAAGGGAAATGAAGATTAAAAGGCCATGAATTTATGAATCTTGCTCCAAGAATCCAAGTCATGGCCCCAATTTGCTTTGAATGATTTTGCTTGGCAGTGCCTAAACACCGCTAACGTGCACTAAACTTTTTAGTCAAACGATTTTACCCTCATTTTGGCTCCAAGCTTCTGATGGAAGCCACTCAACGTGATATAAAAAGCACAAGAACATTCAAGAGAAGAAGGTGGGTAAGAGTTACGGAGAAAGGGTGAAACAAGGGTTTTGGAGAAACCCCCATGAAATCAAGCCAAAGAGAATTATTTCCACATTTTGTGAGGTTATGATGAACCCTTGTTGTTTGTTTCATAGTGTAGCCATTGCTTTAAGCATGGGCTAAACCTATTCTCTTGGGCACAATGTAGCCCTTGACAAACTCTGGAGACCATAACATGTTTAACTAGTTTTGACACTAATAATGTGCTTGGTTTTGTTTGGCTAGCATAGGTAGATGCATTAAGTATAGTGGGAGGCCGAGAGGCACAAGGTACGCTAGCCATGGCAAAACCCACATCAATTGCTATAGTATGAGAATAACTATAGAATTGATGCTACCAAGTGTGGATTACCCATGAGAAAGGTCTTCGGTTTAGTTAAATACGATATTCGAGAGGTGCACATTTGTGAATCGAAGGACATTTATTCTCGAGAGAGATTTATGTCTAAAATAGGCAAATCCGGTAGGCATTAAATTAGAATCGGAACATGGAAAACCATCTATGAAATATTCCGAGGAAGTCAAGTGGTGAAGTTGAGATCCCTAGATATTCTCATTCATGTATCTCTCTTAGCACTCTAGACTTTAGTTAGTAGCACTTTGTTTTTGATCATCTATGTTTTAGACATATAACTTAGTTAACAACTCATGAATTAATAACTGTTCAAATTGTATAAAACACGTTAATTTTGGTGCTTGTTAACTACACTCCTCGTGGTTCGATACCCCTCTCATCATTTTATTACTTGTATGACTAGTGCACTTGCAAGATTTTAATGCAACAAGTTTTTGGCGCCGTTGTCGGGGATTTTTAGATTTAGCAACATCAATACCACATGAGTTTTTGAGTAGATTAGACTTTTACTTTACTATTTTATTTTTATGAAACTCCATTTCAGTTGTGCATGAACCCTTCGAAGGGTGAGACTTCTGGTGAAGAGGATCCAGAAATTGAACAGACATTTCAAACCCGGAGAAGAGCTCAATGGCAGGAAAGAATGCAACGTCAACAAGACCTAGAAAATGCTGAGATGGCAGGGGTACCGAATTAGGATGACCTCCCTATGGAAGACTTTGCACTTCCTCATGCTAAGGAAGTTGTTCCTTCTATTAGAAGACTAGCCATACAGTCAAAAAACTTCGAGCTTAAGCCAACCACAATTCAGTTGCTCATGTAACACTGTACATATGGTAGATCAGCCACAGAGGATCCCAACTCACACCTTAGTGCCATTGTGGAAATATGTGACATACTCAAGTAGTTAGGTGTTACTTAGGATGGTATTAAGCTAGGATTATTCCCATTTTCACTCGGGGACAAAGCCCGAAGGTGGCTGCAGTCACTACCTCATGATTCCATTCATACTCGGGATGGGTTAAGGAAGCAATTATTGACACAATTTTTTTCCAGCGTCGATGACTGCAAGAATCTTGAGTGAGATCATATTCTTTAAAACAGAGAGAAATGGAAACCTTGTACGAAGCATGAGAAAGATTTAAGGACCTCTTGAGGGTTGTTCAAATCATGGTTTGCCACACTGGCGGAAGCTCCAGGCCTTCTACAATGGATTAGAAAGCACAACAAGAAGAGTGATAGATGCAATCGCAAATGGCACCTTGATGAAAAAAATCCTACAACGAGGCTTATACACTGTTGGAAGTAATGGCCCAAAATTGCTATAGATGGCCTACTGAAAGAGACGGTCATAAAAGAGTGGGGGAAGATATGAGATAAACAAAGCGGATGCTTTGACAGTTGCCATGCAGGCCATGATCATTCATTTTGAAACATTGTGGCACACCAATTATCTTGTGAAGTATGTGAAGGACCTAACTCTCGAGAACAATGTCAGGAAGTGACATCAATGGATAATATTCCAATGGAGTAGCTCAATTATGTAGCAAATCAGCCAAGATATCCCAATAATTTGGAGCGCACAAATTTCCAAGGAAGGATGATCGTTCAAATTTCTCATGGAGTAATAACCAACATACACTGAACCCTCCATGATCAAGACCTTTCCCAGCTCATCAATAGGTGGCAGGGCCACCAAAAATATCACACCAATGCCCATCATCAGAGGATCTGATAAATCAGCTGGCTCTGTGATACGATCTTCAATAGAAATTCCGATCTTGTTACCAGCTTATACAGAGTATTCTAACTCACATGAAGATTTGGATTCGAGGACGAATCCTTCCTAGGAGGGAGGGTATGATGTGATTGTTGGGGGTCCGAGATGAATTTTGGTTTCTTGCATGGTTTACAGTAATTGGACACTGCAAGGTAAATTACAGCAAAGCGCAGTTTCGTGGTTATTTCCAATAAGAGGCACAAACATGGTCGGAGCGATCTGAAAATTTAACTGGAGTTCAAAGACTCATTGGGATGTTTCGTGTTCAAATGATATTGGATTTTAATGGCCAGATCGTGAGATATGGATTTTGGAACAGACTGCTCTTGTTCTATCACGATCTGTTATTTACAGCACTGCGTTTGATTGAACCTCTGGTTTACATTCGTTTCTAGCGTAATAGTTGGCTAGGGGTTGATGTTCCTTGTTTCATTAGGTTTCTACGGCATAATACGCTTCTGCCATCTCCGTTCTTTCCCATCCTTCTATTTGGTGTAACTTTTTGTTGGGTTGCACAATCTATCCCTTTATTTTTGTCAATTTCGAAATTTGATTGATTCATGTGTTTCTATTGATACAAGAATAAGTTCCCGACTCCACATTTACATTCCACTAGCAAAGATTCACATCAAGAAGTCTCCTTGTCTCAAACCTCTTTTGGTGTAAAACTTTTTGATCATGGTGGCCAAGACTTCAGTAGCAATTAAATGACTTCAGTATTGTTCACTAGTCTAAGCGTAAACATATTAAATGCAATAAAGAAGGGTACTATGTTTGGTGTTAACAAGGTTCACGTGCACAAAATAGATGAGGAATCTCTTGACTATACATATCTAGGGCTAGTGACTTCACCGCTTGATGCTCTCGGGATATTCTATTGTTTATTACCTTCTTAATCCATTGATTAGTTGTCTACCAAATTTTCCTCCCATAGAGGCAAATCTCTCTCGAGAATAAGCATGCATCTCTCGAATGTCACACTTGAATACACCAAATGCTTTATGCTTAGGAAATCCACATACAGTAGCAATAACCTCATAAGCATTCTCATGTTATAGTGATTATTGTTGGTTTTACCATGTCTAGCATAATTTGTATCTCTCTACCTCCCGCCAAGATTATTAAGCTTACAAATGTTGGCTAGACACAGGCAAATTAGGATGAAATAACAACAAATCGAAATAGCATCACTATCATTTTAACAAGCTAAACATTCAATCTCCTGAGCTCATCAAGGGCTACATCACGCCCTAGATGGGGGGTGGGGTGGGGTTAGCTCATGCTCAAGCATGGAGTTCACAAATGCATATGACTAAGAAGTTCGTAGTTAATATTAACAGTGATAAGCCCCAAGAACTCCCTTGGAAATGTTGTTCTCGGATGAGAGCTTCCAAAACCTTCGTGTATGAACAATAACCAAGAAGATGAACCACAATGTGACTTCTTGTCACCGAAATGTTGTGATGGGTAGCTTCCATCAGAAGCTTGGAGCCAAGATAAAGGTAAAATGGTTCGCCTACAATGTTTGGTACACTTAGGGTTTCTCATTTTCCTGCTGTACAAACTTGTGGTATCCAAAGTGGAGCTGCAACTAGCAGCTTTGGGGTTAAAAACTCCGTGTTTAGAGCCTTTTTCCTTCATTTCTTGATTTGTGCACAATATTATCGAATCCTATTAAAGCACAAGAAATGGACATAAAATGCAATTTATTCCTGTGAAGATAAGCAAGTTTAAGACCTAATTGTCAACATTAAGTTGGTATGAAACAAGTTTATCAGTGTACGGCCCTTACTTTTTTGTAGTAAGTATTGAACCAGAATAGTCCTAGGAAGAAATGATTTGTTGAAGGAGTTATGTGCCCTATTTGATGAGCTTACCACCCAAAAGATCATGTGACCATTTGATAACTTTAAAATTGGTGTTGATCCCATGTATAGCAGGCCCAACCTCTATCGACACACACATGGGTTAATACTCCCTAGCCTATCTCCTTTTTCATCATTCGTTTTGTTGATAGGAAGATTGATGGAACATGGCGGATGTGCTTAGATTATTGTGCTTTAAATGCGATCACCAAAAAGCAGAATTTTCCCATCCTGGTGGTTGAGGTTCTGTTAGAAGAATTGCACAGGGGACAATAATTCTCCAAGATCGACCTTCGATCTAGTTACCATCAAATTCGAATGGAAGGATAGGACATTGAGAAGGTGGCGTTTCAAACTCACCATGGACTGAGTTCTTAGTGATGCAATTTGGTCTGTGTAACGCTCCTGATGACTTTCCGACATTGATGAACGAGGTGTTTTCTGAATATCTTCAAAATTTTATATTGGTTTTCTTTGATGGCATTTTGATATACAGTCCTGATTAGAATTCTAATGTGTGGCATCTGCGCATTATTTTTGAATTAAAGGGGAAGCACGCATTATATGCAAAGCCTTCCAAGTGTTCTTTTGCAGAAATCTAGTGATCCTATCTAGGCATATTATCTCGGTGAGGGTGTAGAAGTTGATGGATAAAAAATTCAGGCGATGGTATCGTGGCCATTACCTAGAAATCTGAGGCAGTTAAACGGATTCCTTTGGCATATAGGATATTATTGTTGTTTTATGAAGGACTATGGAGTGCTGCCCCATTAACAAATATGTTGCGGAAAAATTCTTTTAAGTGGACACCAAAAGTAGACTAAGCATTTGAACAGCTAAAATCAGTAATGGTAACAACTCTAGTCCTATCTCTTCCTGATTTTGCTAAGCAGTTTGTTATTGAGTTGAGTGTGATGCTTTAAGATCTGGGATAAGGACAGTCCTACAACAGAAAAATCATCCTATAGCATTTTTCAACCTAACATTTTGGCTGAAGTACCACTCCCTTCCCACTTATGAGAAGGAACTAATTGGTTTGGCAAAAGCTGTTAAACATTGGAAATCATATCAATGGGGGCGGCATTTACTGATCATTATAGCCTGAAATATCTTTTAGATCAGAAGATAAATACAAGTCATCAACAAAATGTGGTTGGTAAGCTTATTGGTTTTGATTTTTCTACAGATTATTAGGTAGGATTGGAGAACAAGGCGACAGATGCTTTATCTCAATTATTTGAACCCGAAGAAGAGTGATGTGGTAAGATTTTAACCGGACAAAAATATCCTACGGGACCGAAAACTCTTTATTTCAATATGGGCAAAAAAACTTTCTTGTACAGACATTTCTTTTATATTATCTTTCTCATTTTTACCTTTATTACTTCTCTTTCCTCCTTATTTTCTCTCTCCGCTTTCCTCTTTTTCCCTTTCTCTTTACTCCTTTTTCTTCTCCCCACGGATTGCCCCTCTTTTCTGTTATTTCTTTCTTATTCTTTCTTGAGAAGCCCAATAAGCTCAACCGATCAAGGAAAATTCAGGGCGTTAATGGAGAACTAACATGCCAAATTTGGCCTCAGGCCCATGACTAATTCCCCAGCAGCAATAGTCGATGGCCAACTAACATGCCAATGCGAGAACTTTCAAAACTTTCAAAAGTCAGCCGAACATCATATTTCAGTTATGTCAATTAACACTATTCGCCCCCAACCCCTCTTGAAAAGTTCACAACTCTATCAAGAATCCTCGTCTTAGAGTTCAAACCCCTTCTGCGTCAAGCCACTGCTTCAACTCTCCCCAGGGTCTTTAGCAGCTAATAAAGGAAAACATTTTACTCCCTCAGGTCCGATATTGGACTCGACCATGAACTTTGAGAGCACACTCGGAAGATCCAAAAATGCCAAATACTTCTTCTTGATGATTTACCACCTGCTATCGATACAAATATAAGTCAATCTGAATTTGATGTTATAGTGGATTTTGCTAATGATCTTTGGATGTCACCTAATACCTCTCGAGTAAATCTTTCTCACCGCATAGATAGAATGAACGCCAAGGATTCTAAGCAGATAAACGAGCAGCAAAAGGCCATTTCCGGTAAGAAACATTCTTTTCATTAATGCACATTATTATCATATAATATTAGAGTACTTGGGATGGCGAGTAAGGAAAAATAAGGAAACATGTTAGATCATACTAAGCAGGTTTTATTTTTATTCAGTAGACAAATTGGTGTTATTGAACCGTTGGAATGGCAGGCAGTTATGGTCGAGCGATGACTTTGACCAGTGTCATAGCGAGGTAATTGATAGCTCAGGAGGAATGATATGTATGTGGCAAAAAAACAGCCTTCCAAGTAGTCAATTCGTGAATAGAAAATGACATCTTAGGCATAGAGGGGTTCTAGGATGCTGACGCTATACTGGTAAAGTTATTGATTATCTAATCTCCTTTTGATCTATGGTACAAACGAAGTCTATGGGCTAGAATCTATACTATAATTTCTCGAGATCATGTAGCTTGTTGGTGTGTAGCTGGTGATATCAATTTAATTCACACCTCATGCGAGCGAAGAAGTAGTGCCCCTCTGCCCATCGCTAAAATGAACAAATTTAATACGTTCATCCTTGATACAGAATTAGTAGATATACCTTTGTAAAAGACTCACATCATATGTATATCATGAGGTGGTGCATGTTGTAGTAGGCTGGATCATTTTCTCATATTAGAAGTTTGGTTAGAGAAGTGGTTTGAGATGTACCAGATTGGTTTCGATCGGGCAGTTACTAATCATAGGCCTATTTTGTTAAAGACTTAAAGAGGTTAATTTGGTCCCCAAAGTGACCAGGACCACGAACTATAGGGATAAAAAGCAGGGTTTATAAAAACAGAATGGTCATCTTAGCAAGTTGATGGTCACAGTAGTTATGTGTTGCTTGAGAAACTGAGATTGATGCATCTGAAGCTCAGTGCATGGAAAAAAAATGTTTTTGGTATGATAGAAAGAATAACTAAAGGAGTAAGAATAGAGCTTTGTGCTCTTGACAACTTGGCAGAGCAAGGAAGCCCTACCGAGGCAGAGAAATTGATGAAACAATAAACATGGACTAAACTCCAACATTCATTGCATAACAAGGAGCTCTTATTGAAACCAAAGTCCAGATCCGAGAGGAAGATAACCGCACTCATTTCTTCCAAGAAAGAGTAAACGGAAACTGCTAAAAGAATACCATCTTTGGACTACACCTTCAGTAGAATTTGACATCTTTTATTTTGGAATTCTATCGACCGCTTGTCAAAGGGAATCAACTCAATCGTAATCACTCTCGCACCATAGATCACTAATCCAATTCTACTAGAACATTTCAGACCTATCTCACTGGTAGGCTATGGGTACATGGTGCTCTCCAAGCTGTTGGCCACCCATAGGAAGCAGGTGATGCAAAAAATCATCTCCAAAAATCAGAAAACTTTCATTCGAGGGAGACAGATATTAGATGGCATCCTTGTAGCAAATGAGGTGATCCATACTATAAAAATTCAAAAAAGTAGTTGTGTTACTAAAGGTAGATTTCTCAAAGGCATTTGACACTCTGAATTAGAACTTCCTACTGTTAATGATGCAAAAGGTAGACTTCTGTCAAGTGTGGATTGAAAATATTAGAGAGTGTATCTCCACACCCTATACGATTGTTGTAGGATCAAGTGGGTCAATTTCGGACCAAATGTGAAATCGAACCCAAAACATGTTTAATACGTGTTATATGAGTGAAAATATAAGCCATACTTTCCTCAATCTTGCTGGAGGCTGAGTTTAGCCGGAATCTGATCAACCCGTGCAAAATCAAAAAAACCGTGAGATTCGTGAAACATGTAAACCCCAACGTAGAAGTTCACTACCCGGAGCACTCCCTGGAGAAAAAAACGGGCTGCTAGACCCCAAGATTCCAACGACTCAATTGGCCAAAAAAATGAGCGGAAGTTTTCGAGTTTGGCCGTTCGGTCGAGAAGACGTATCGAGATGGAAAACGTAATCCTCATCTCTTCCGTGAAATCGCATTTCACATTATAAGTCCTCTATTGGGCTCATCATTTAGGCCCAATAATTTATTTAAATTGTGCTGGATTTAATCGAGCCCATTCCGTCTTCCCGTGTGCTGGACTTGATTAAATCGAGCCCAGTAACCATAAATTGAGTTAGTCTAAATCGAGCCCAATAACCATAAACTGAGTCAGTCCCACTGAAACTCAATTTTTTCTCGTATTCGGGTCATTAAATTAATTAATCCTAATTAATTCATCCCGACCCGATCTCGATTAGCTCGTAAAAATAATTATGTCCCACATAAATGATTCTTTATGCTTCAATTCGCCGAATAGAGCGACCTGATAGGATCTATATCTAAATCGGTAATAAGTTAAACTCATTAATTAATAAATCATAAGATACATCATGATCCTTTAATCCCATTTAGTATTAATTCTTTCGTCACTTAATATCCAATAATTAATGTAAAGCGTAGGATTGTGTCATCCTTGACCATTAATCACTTTCTTGATATTTCAGTAAATAATTGTTAAAATGTGACTATTTCATAATAAAAAATTGCATGCGTAACAATTATTACTTCATCAAGGGTCCCAGGGATATTAATAATATCATCCAATATGAGATGGACAAAAGTATCATCTTGATATTTCATACCTTCCAGCATGAATCGTGCATATTCAGAAAACTTACCTTTATAACCCCTCGGTAAAAAGAGACGTTTGATTACCCCACGTAATACACATTCATCACCCAGAATTATGAATATCTCAGATAACTGAATTAATACTATGTGACTTTGCTGATGACACAAACACAATCTATCCAGCAAGTAAATATAGGTCGAGTCCAATATTCATGTACCATGTACACTCATATTTTATGCGATTAAACAGATACCCGTGTATTAATGATCTGTGAAACTTAATCATGCATTAATCCATATGCTAGTCGATTTAGGGCATGTTTTGTACCCATACTCATTTTCTCTTTTTACTTTTCCTTTTGCTTCTCCTTTTGATTCTACTTCTCATTTTAATTTTATATTTTTGAGTATTTGGGGAAACTATGAAAAAAGTGAAAAAGTTATTGAAATAGTGTTTGTAATCAAAATTTGTAAGTAGATTAAATAGTGTTTATAGTTGAATTTGGTAAGATAACTTTAATTTATTTACAAAATTGCCATTAAAAGTAGAAGTAGAAAAAAAATAACCTCCTACCTACTTTTGAAAAAATGAGAATCTGACTGAAAAAAGGAGAAGGAGAAGGAGAAGTGGAATTTTCAAACACTAATTTTGAAATAATCTGAAAAATAAAAAAAAGAGAATGATAAAATTAATCAAAAAAATAAGTGGTACAAAGCATGCCCTTAGTTATCTAGTTGTTCCCTTACTAATGGCTTTAAGACTAGGGACTAATTTAGAGTTTTAACTAAATTATGGAGTTTCATAACACGAGTAGTCAATCCAAATGATCCATAATATATATTTACAAAACTCAAGGAAAAAAATGATTTTCATCATTCAGTAAACATGAAACTAACAAGCGCACCGATTGGTGCTCTAGGTCACTAACCCAACAATTGTCTTGGTAAATGGGAGTAGTGATGAGGAATTTAAGCTCAAAAGAGGTCTACGACAAGGAGATCCATTATTTTCCTTCCTCCTTTTGGTGGATGTGGAAGGACTAAACATGTTGCTGAAGAGACTATATGGTATTATGGTTGGGGACACTATCCTTTCTCACCTTCAATATGCGGATGACATGTTGTTATTTGTTGCCGGTACCAGAGAGAATATATTTGTGATGAACGGTATCCTTAGGATATTGAATGGATCTCAAGCTTTTCTATTAACTTTACTAAAAGTCGATTGTTTGGTCTAAATATTAAAGAAGAAACCTTGGGGAGATTCGTCAGAAAGATGCATTCTCAGGCAACTTTTCTGCCTTTTACCTACCTTGGCTTAACGATTGGTGGTGGAAAACTATGACAGATTTGGTTAAAAACAGGGTGCGAAAATGGGATAATAAGTACTTATCTTGGACAGGGAGAGCTACACTGGTGAGATCTATCATATCTAGCTTACCAGTATATTACTTATCTCCAAAGCAAGTGCTCAAGTCCTTTGATATAATCATGAGCAATATCTTATTGAAACAAAACTCAAGTAGCCAACGCTCTATTCATTGGATAAGATGGAAAGATACCTGTACAGAGATGGAAGAGAAGGTCTTAGATATCCTTGATGTAAAACAGATAAACAAAGCATTGCTCAACAAGTGGTTATGACGCATTAGAGTATATCCTAACAGTCTCTGGAGCAAGGTTATCAAATCCAAGTATTTCAAGCAATTTGACTACATGAGTGACTAGAACATAATAACAATGCCTGACTCAATATCAAACTACTAGAATGATATCTAGATATTATCAAATGATTATTGGTTCAGCAGCATAATGAAACTAGTGATGAGGAATGAAGAATACTCTCTTCTATCGGTAGACTGAACATGAGAAGGATGTTTTGCTTTGCGCTTTGAGCGTTTATTCAAACTCGGAACACAGTAAAACCAGGTAGTGTTGGAAGTATCCTCAATCAATCAGGGAACTATAAGCTGGGAACTCACTTTCAGGAGATCATTGTTGATTAGGTTGTTATGTTCAATGAATTGCTCTAGCTTTTACCACTGACTAGTCCCCCCCTCAGGAGGGCCCTGACTTCTGAGGCTGGGAAGGTGAAGAATAAGTACAATACTCTGTAGCCTATGGATATGCAACTCTACGATCTGAACATGGACAAAGTACTAATGATCACAGAAAGTATGCACAAGTATGGTGTAAACCACCCCCAAAGAGAGTGCAGATATTGTCCTGGCGGCTATTGTAAGAAAGGGTAACCTTAGTGGACATACTCATAAGCCGCAGATTGAAGATTACAGCTATCATGCAACAACGTGTGATGTGTGGACTTGATAGAGAATCCATCTAGGATTTGTTCCTTGGATGCTCGAATGCACGCAAACTTTGGGCTGAGGTGTATGCGTGAGTGAAATACAGAGACATTTCAAGAAACACATGGGACATATCACAGGTAAAGTCGGAGCAAAGGTTTGGAAAGTCGTACGGCACACGATGGTTTGGACATTATGGATAGAACGGAATACAATCCAGTTTAATACAGAGACAAACAATGCTCAGCCTCTTGACTGGTTGAAGGTTGACCTTTGGTATTGGTCATTTTCTAATAATGTACCACACAGAGGAACCACTATTGGCGACTGGATGCATGTCCCTTGGTTATGTTGTAAGTTTAAATTCAGAAACATGTGTTAACCTATAGATCAATCTGTTCTTGCCTGGGAGACCAACTGCTGGAAACTGTTGCTAGTCTCGAGCGGGCAAAGTTAATCCTCTGCAATGCATTGTAAAATGTTAGATTAATTGGCCATTTTGTTTAATGAAGTTTAATTACCAAAACAAACATACCTACAAGGTAGCAGGAAAGTGAATAAGAAGAGCGAGAATGATGCTAATTCTAAGTTATACACAATATAGGTCTAGTCTACCAATAACGAACTAAACCTTTTGTATTCTCATAAAGCAAATATATTATGCGTTTATTCCATTCCATTAGTCATAGAGAATTAAAGAAAAGATGATAGTTGTGGGTGGACTCCTAGATTGACGAGGTGTTCGTTGAGTTTGCTTGACCTTCTCTTGATGGTATTCACGGGAGAGGAAGATCATTTTAGAGAAGTCCTTTTGTTCTTGGTTTTCTAATTAGAGCATCAAGAATGGTGGCATCAGTGGACGATCTTCTACGGCGCTGTTACTGGAAATTCCTCAATAGCAGATAGCTTCTCACCTTGATACAGTTTATACTCTACCTGCTCAACGCTGGCATGAGGATGAGGATGGATGTACTCGGGTGGATTACAGGAAGCACCGCCGAAAACATGATTCTAATGTTGGAATAAAAGGAAAAGGAAATTAGAATAATAGGATAAAGGAGAAGAAGATCACAACTCACCTATAGAAGGAGTAATCCCTAAATTATAGAGATCACATCCTTATCAAGTGTGAACTTCTCTTTTATTATCCCACATTTTCTTCCTTCCAAACTTCTACTAATGGAGATGTATCGTGAACATGAATTCATATCCAATAAACTACTTAATCTTTCGATAAAACTAATATGGTATCAGAGCATTGGTGATCAATAGTGATCCCTTGTTCATCATCTACCCAAACACTTACTTGCTGCCAATATGGTGTTGGATGATGGCATCAACTCCCAGCCATTAATACGGGCAACCACACAATCTAGACCGCTATAGGAAGAACGTGACCCTTTGCAATAGATACTGTGTTACACCAATCGTCAGACAACTTCTCGGAGCAATGTACAAATCTGCTCAAAATGATGCAACCTTTAGACAACAGCCAACTTGTGGAGATCGATTTGGAACTCATAAAACAAATACTCCCTATGGGCTCAGTTGATGAAGGTGGCCATTGGAGGCAAATGGCGCCATAGCCACATCACAGATGCTCCCTCCTCTCCCTCAGTCACTGATCTCGCATTTCTATTTTCGGAGCAAATGGATTTGACCGTATGCTCATGGATTTTCCACAACATGGACTGTGATTTGAATAATTACTTCACTGACGAAGTATAGAATGACATTGCCACTACATATGGCAACGGTGGGGATACTCTCCAAATCTATGACCTTACGGTTCATGCTAGCCATCAGAAGTAAGGCGATGGAACGTTAGAACAACTATTTAGCACATTGCATAAAATTAGGCACGAAATATAGAGGAGACAACCTAACCCTATGATGAGTGCTCTAATCGAAATGAGTGCTCTAGCGAAGAACGGTACGTGGGATACACGTCAAATTCCTGTAGGAAAATGACCTGTCGAATGTTGATGTTATTTGCAATTTAACGAAAGCTGATGGATCTAAAGAACGATATAAGGCTCAGTTGGTTGTAAAACGGTACACTCAGATATATGAGATTGATTACTCTGAGACATTCTCCCCAATTGCAAATATCGATAGGATTCGAGTATTGTTTTTTGAGGCACCTAATCTAGACTAGTCCCTACATTAGTTTGGCGTAAAAAATGTCTTCCTTCATGGACACTTGAAAGAAAAAGTATATATGGAAGCACCGCCAGGATTCTCTACCGAGTTTCATGGAAATCGTGTATGCAGGTTATGAAAAGCTCTATATGGATTGAAACACTTCCCACAAGCATGGTTTGAAAGATTCACTCTAGCTATGCGGAGGTATGGGTATAAACAGAGTAAACTCATACCATAATCTATTTACAAAAAGAAAAGGAGATCTCATCACTTTCCTAATTATATATGTCGATAATATGGTGATCACGGGAAATGATTGTGAGAAAAACATAGTTAGGAAAAAATCTATTCAGCGAGTTCAAGATGAAGAATTTAGGAAAACTGAAATACTTCTTCGGAATAGAGGTCTAAAGAACAACTGAAGGGATTTTTGTGTCACAAAGAAAGTATGTCCTAGATCTTCTTACTGAAACTGGACTTCTCGATTCTAAGCCAGCTGATAGTTCTGTACGGATAACTAAATGGTAGGAGCTAGCGGACTAGGCTCGATACCAGCACCCGGTAGGCAAGCTCATCTACTTGACACACACCCGACCATATATAGTATATGCAATCGGAGTGATCAGTCAGTTTATGCACCGACCACAGGTAGATCACTTGGAAGCCCCTCTCAGAATTGTTCGATATTTCAAGGGTACATTAGAGAGAGGAATTCAGTTCAATAGAAATGGATACTTGAATATTGAATGTTACAAAGATGCAGATTGGGCTGGAAACCCAATGGACCGGAGATCCTTTGCAGGATATTTTATGACAGTTGGAGGAAATTTGGTGATCTGGAAAAGTTAGAAACAAAAAGTGGTAGCACTATCAAGTGCAGAGGTATAGTTTAGGGCAGTAGCACGAGGAATGTCTGAAATCTTATGGTTAAGGAAGTTGATGTGCGAGATTGGGTAACCCGTCACCAAAACATGTCTGTTAAGATGTGATAGTCGAGTTGCTATCCTCATATCTAAAAATCCAGTCTAGCATGATCGTATCAAGTATGTTGAGGTGGATCACCGTTTTATCAAAGAAAAACTTGAAGAATGGATCATCAGCTTTTCATTTGTAAGATCGGACGAACAACTAGCTGACATCCTAACAAAGGCAATTACTAAATAGGCTTTCACGAACACTCCGAACAAGTTAGGTATTGAAGACCCTCCAATCCAACTTGAAGAGGGAATATTGAAATAAAAAGAATAAAGGAGTTAGAAAAATAGGATAAAAGAGGAGAAGATTACAACTTACCTGTAAAAGGAGTGATCCCTAAATTATAGGGATCACATTCTTATCAAGTGTAAACTTCTCCTCCATTATCCCACGTTTACTTCCTTCCAAACTCCTATTAAAGGAGATGTATCATGAGCATGAATTCATATAGAATAAACTACTGAATCTTTCGATACAAACTAACATTTACAACAAAATAGTCGTTAAATTTCTTGTAAACCTTTACTTTTAGTGAATTTTTGGCATCACAAAAAAAACATAGTTGTTAACTTTAGTAAAAAATCAACTTATGAACTTAGAACCAGAACTAAGGAAGAAAAAGATAGATCTTCGAACCTATTTCTTCACCAATTTCTCAGACTCATGGACTAAGCAGGCTATGTATGTTGCTTTGCGAAAGCTTGGTCATATTGAAGATGTCCATGTACCAGCAAAAGTTGACAAAGATGGGCGCTTTTATTTTGCTACATTTAAAAAGTCAGAAAATATAGCTCAACTTCTGCAAACTGAAGAAGAGGAAGATAGGGGCGATGACCTTCACTGTAAACATCTTACATCCACAAGTATGCAAGAGGGAGTCAACCCCCCTCAAAATATGAAGTCAAAGACAAAGTGATAAAAGAAGAGAAGTGAAACATAGTAACCATACTGTTGAGCAAAAGGGTAGGAATCTAGCTCACGTTGATGGGAACTCTCAGGATTCTGCACAAGGTGTAGTGTATATTAATTGCAGAATTTATGGCGTGGTTTATAATCCTTTTGAGGAGGAAATGTTGTGGTTAAATGGTGCTCTAACTAGAACACTTTCAGATCTAGCCACTTTCTTTGATCTGGAGAGATCTCTCTACTTGCATAATACTCAGGGCACTGTAGTGGCTTCCCTGAGTGGTCAAAATGTCCTCTTCAGAAATACAAATCCTCTGATGAACTGCGCAAATACTCTAAAACTGAAACAATTTCTCGTCTTCTCACATCCCTTGTCCCATTGCATCTGGAAGCTTAGGGGGAGGAGAGATTGTCCCCATCCCTAACTCTCACAAATTCTTCAACTGGATTGTATCTGACTTTGCAGAGCTTGTGCAGATACACAAAGACATGGTTAACTAGCAAGAATTGATGAAGCCTCATCTGCTGATTAAGGCAAGAACACAACACACCATCAATTATTGTTCACCGATCAAGATAAAGGACAAATCTTACTGGATAAGTATTAAAGAAGAACCTTGGTACAACCCAGAGATGGCTAGGCACCTGTGTCAAGCATTTGTACCTGAAAAATCATAATTCGCAAATCCAGGACTAGAGCTGTTCAAAATAAACCGGTGAACCGAATCACCAATTCAGTGAACCTGTGTTTCAGTTCAGATTCAGGATTTTTCTTGAACATGAATTGTTTTTTTTTTAAATACTGAATTCATATATATATATATATATATGATATAAATGTTTACATAAAACCAAAACAAGAACAAATAACAAATATATACGAGTTGCGGACTAGATATCATATAATGAATAAGCCCTAAAGGATGATGTCGGTGTTTGATGCCTTGATCATGAACTAGATATCCTGCCCTTCTGTCATACCTTGCAGTATAGCTAAAGGTTATCGGGTACATGGCTCCCCTAACCTCATGAATGCACAAGCATCTCCGCATTCAGTTCATCGCCATCCTCCGCTCTTCACCAAACTAGATATCCTGACTATCAACTTATCGATACCCTTTTTCATAGGAATATCGGTACTAGCTCCTTCCAATTTGATGAGCTATCCCTGTAATGTATGTAAGATATTTCAAGTTGGGCAAACATATAGAGTTCACTTACAAGACAATCGTCCAGCCTCTATCATTTGTTAGCTTCAATGTATTCTTGATGCTAGTCAATATGCAGTTTCCTCTCCTTGGCATGCATTCCAATTCATGTTTGCACCTTCTTTCATCATCTAGTCTACTTGCTTCCATTTGGTAGGATATAGGTTTTGTCCTCCAAGTTTCTTTGCTTTAATCCATTCGCAGATCCTTAGATCAGGGCTGCAACAATAATGGAATGGCTATCATTTCCAGAAGAGCTCAATGTGCTCTTTTTTATCCACTTTAATTTCGGCCACTCAATAGGATGGGAGTCTTCATTTTGCCCTCTAGTATGGTCAATATTCCACTGATGTTATGTCTTACTATCAATGATACATGCTGAAGAAATTTCGATCAGCATCAGAATTAGAGACCAGTTTGGCCGGCTCCATATTATAGAAGATCTCGGATTTTGGCCAGGGTATTCCTCATATGGCTTTATGCTTCAGACACTTGGTGATTGTCTGGATCTCCATTATAGAGTATATATTTATCTGGAAATTTCATGATTGGTCTTCTCCTTGGGCCGACCTAACTGTACCTTCAAGAGATAGTAAGACATTAATCTTGTACATGAGTAAAACAAGGAGGGGAGGCAGTCTCTCATTGACTGCAGATTCCTGGTGTTCCCGTTCCACTACAGCTCATCTATATAGCCTGCATGTAGTATAATGGGGAGGGAGCCATAACCAAAATTGATAAACATTGTTTTTCACACAGTGAATCTTAAGCAGGTTTCTGGCCTCAAGATCCAGTCAACTAGTGTATAGGAAAACAAGTGATCTGATTTTTTTGCCTTAACCCATTGCCATATAGAATGTTGCATAGTAAGTATAATCTGTGCAATATTGATCTCCATTGCCTGAAAATGTATTTTATTTCGTGTTTTCCAAATCTGCCAGTCTGTGGAAAGCCATATGGACTTCCATGTACACTGATTAGCCTTAATTGGTCTAAGACAACAGAAATCAGGTAATGTTGGTCCCTGCATCAGGTTCTGTGATGTTCCTTGTGCACTCCATAACCAATTATGAATTCCAGTCCAAATCTGCACAGCAATAGAACAATTAAAGAATAAATGGTTTATAGATTCATTTTCAGTACCTGATTGGCAGAGGGTGCAAGAGAGTGGTTGTGCATCCTGAATAATTTTCCTGTACTAAAGTTCTACTTTCACTGGCAAGGCGTTTTGAAGTAACTTCCATCCGAAGATCACAATTTTGTTGGGAGTAATCTTATTCCAGACCAACTGCAAAAGGGTTACTTCCTCAAGAGAATATTGTGATGGCAGAGAGCTAATAATCCTAGAATACGTAGATGAGACAGTGTAATTTCCATGCTGATCTCCCACAAAGATATATTTATCCTTCTTTTGGTCTATGGGAGATATGTCTTGCAGAATAGAAAAGAGGTCAGATAGATCTTCTTGCTCAAATTCCCACAGTCGTCTACGCCATATCAAATTCCATCTCCACTCATTGACAGCCTAGTAACCCATATTTCTTATGTTAGCTTCTAGATTCATAGAGATCCGATATAGCCTTGGATATCTAACAGATAAGGGGAATGGAAGTGCCATGGATGCGTCCAGAATTTAATGTTGAGACCATTTCCCAGACTGAATTTAACATTCTGATTGAGTTGTGGAAGATTTGCTATGTCCTGTATATTTTTCCACCATGATGATACATGAGGTCTACCCACTGTTCTGTTCAAGTCAGCAGGCGGCAACTTCAGCTCCCTCAAGCCCCCTAATACCAGTGTCCCTCTCTGAACATATTTTTAGCGCAGAATGTCTTTTACCAGGCTCTCTTCATCTGATATAATTCTGCTACACCACTTCCCGAGCATTGCAGCATTAAAGGCTTGTAGATTCCGAATGCCAAGTCCCCCTTTATCAGTTGGTGTTAACATCTTGCTCCAAGCAATCCAGTAAATTCTTCTTTTGTCCTTGTTGCTGCCCCAGAAAAAAAGGACCTCATGATGGAGTTTAATTTATTAAGAACCGCATCCGGTGCTTTGAAATATCCCAGAAAGTGTATAGGTAATGCAGCAAGGACTGAATTCATTAGTGTTAGCTTTACTCCACTAGATATTAGTTTGTTCTGCCATTGGTTTAAAGTTCTGCTATACTTCTCAAAGACTGGCGACCATGTGGCTTTTTTCCTTGGGTTGGCACCTAGTGGCAGGCCTAAGTAGGATAAGGGAATGGTCCCTGTTTTGCAACCAAGGAAAGCTGCCATTTCCTGTATAGTTCTTTGAGACATATTGATTCCAATGAGACTACTCTTGCTGAAATTTATTTTCAGCCCTGAAGCAAGTTCAAAGGTTGAGAAGTATGGTCTTGAAAACTTTTATTGTACTCCATGAAGCATATCCAAAAAGAAGTGTATCATCAGCAAATTGAAGATGAGTGAGGCTAATGTTTTCTTCTCCAATTCGAACTACTTTAAACCTTTGGAGATCTGCTGCTCTTTGGATCAAGTTGGAGAGACCTTCCGCAGCTAGAAAATATAAGAAGGGGGAGAGTAGATCCCCTTGCCTTAAGCCTCTCTTTGGGTAAAATTCAGATGTTGGACTTCCATTAATGAGAATAGAAGTGGATGCTGAACTAAGTAATTCTTTAATCCAATAGATCCATATTGTTGTTCGATGACTTGATTAATTCATTCATTGTTACCGGTGGACATAAGCAGTACTTTGCAATTGAATGTTTTCATTGTATGTGATCTTCAATTTCCATGTCCTCTTGGCAGCATCATTTCAAAATTGTTACCGGTTGACATAATAAGACATATGTTCATTACAAAAAATGCATACGAAATGCATGACAAAAAAGTTATGTTCCTGACAAAAAGGTTATGTTCATTACAACGTCATTGGAAGATGCTAGGGGTAGAACTTCAGTGACTCCATCACAAAAACGTTATGTTCTGACTGCTGCACTCGATCTAGCACAAATGTCGGCGTACTCATGGTCACAGGCGTACAACTGGTGGTAGAAATGGTAACCAATCTCATCGGGAGTAGGTTCACCGTCGACCCAAATGGGGTTCATGGCATTGTTCCCTTATTTTGGGCAACAACGAAGCTGCAAGTGGACGTCGACCCGTGGGTAGTGGCCTGGGGACAGTGTGCCATGTTGCCTGCACGTCACTTGGAGAATGTGAAGGGCGACGAGTGTGCCATGTTGCCTGCACGTGATCTGCGATTAGAGAATGAAGATGCTTTTGGGACGGAGAGGCATCAAGTTCGACTAGGTTCATCACACGACCAGGATAACAAGGAGAAGAAGACATACCATCACGGGAGAAAGCTTGCTGGAGAAGACATACCGCTAGGGATTTGGGGGTATATATAGGAGTATGTGTGTGGGAAGGGTATTTAGGTAATTTAATAAAAAAAAATAGATGACGTATGCAGTGTTATCCTTTAGTTATTTGGCATCATCAAACACATCCAAATTTAACGAGTTAACCAAAACACCGTCACATGGAGTGTACCAAACAACATGTATATTTTCCATTGTAACAGAAACTCAGAGTTATAAAAACAACAACTATCCTGTTACCAAATGGACCCGTAAAGGTTTTGGGAGCCATATAGTATGGGCCAAATTCGACCAGCTCCCCCAACCCAATTAACAAACGCCAGCCAATGTTCATTAAAGGCCCAATTGGAAGGATAAAAGCCAAAAGGAATCTCATATGTGATGAAACCCCCTTGGCTGCCACCTCACACATGCACAATTGTGACTTATCTCCATCCTACGGGAATCTTGGCCTTACTTGTAAAATAAACACAAGAGAAAGCCATGCTCGTGTACATACTAAGGGGGAAAAATTGGAATAAGAAAGAGAAATAAAATTCTCTCATAATCTTGGAACTAGATTTACGGCTTCCCTCACCCCCACGTATTTTTTACCCACTTATTTCCTGCACTATCATATTAAATACTACATAATCTAAGCAGGACAAATCTAAACCACTATTTTGGCACCGTCAGTGGTGATCTGTTTGAAAAGCTGCCAAACCACCAGATCTAGCAAAATGGAGCACATCCTTAGACCTGCCCCTCCCTCTTTTTTTTGTAGAGAAAGAGAAAGATAGATCCTAAGAGACTAGGGGTTATTTTACTTAAGTTAGACATAACTAAACTATATAGGATGCTTGAAACAACATTTGATAGTTCTCGTCCCGACATCACCTATTAGAGACGTCATGCCACCAGGAATAACCAATCCACGGCAAATCCAAAAATGGCATTGGCTCCGATCTCACAAGGTGAGCGAAATATTACGAACATCCAACTAATGAGTCTCGTGTATGAACTCAAGAATGATCTCCAAAGTAAAATCAAGGAGCAAATCTCAAGCTCTAGCTGTCGTGTCCCCCAACAACCATTACATGCAACTCTAGATGCACAAATGCATGTTACTTTGAGCAGAGCATTTTGTAAACAAATTCAGCAGGAGATCGTATTCCTGACACCAACCATACTTGATAGATTGCCCAAGAATTCTTGGGAGATAGACCCCAAAAGCATCTCAGGTCCTTTACGCTCCATATGGAGATGTCGTCAATATCAGAGGTAGTTGCATGCAGGATCTTCTGTGCTAGTTGATGCCGTCCAGAAGTATTCCTCTCCCTCCCTGAGTAGTCTATATGAAATTAAGGAGAATTGGTGACCTAGTTTTCCCATACTTTTGCAACAAAACAGAGGGTGAAGCGAGCTCCAGTGCACCTCTAAAAATCCAAATACCAAAAGAGGCTAGGGGATTCACTATGAGATTACCTGTACCAGTTCAATGAAGCTTGCACAGAAACTTCAGTTCTATCTCTTCCCATGAGAATCAACATCCTGATTCACAGGCTCCAGCATGGCCCTTTGGCAGTAGTCTTGACATATGAACTTCCATCATCCCATAGTAAGTTGAATGATATATGTGGTAAGTATATTGTCCTGGAAGAGATGGGGATCCTCCCAAAAATAAAGAAGTGTCTCCTGAATCCCAACCACTCAGAAAACATTGGCGCACAAGGACGAAAAAAAATAAACAACCATAAATTGTTATAAAGAAGATCGATGAAACCTACAAAGGGAAGATGCAGGGGCGGAGCTAGGAATTTGTGAGAGAGGGGGGGGGGGAATTTTTTTTTAACCAATTGGGTCGGGTCGGGTTGAATCTGGTCCAGTCGGTTTGCACACATAGATATTGAGATAAAAACTGTAAGAGTTAAAACAAGTCAAATCAACCTATAAAAAAATGTAGGATTAATATTTTTGATAAAAATGATATTTCAACAATATTTTTATTAAGATATTTTAGACAATAACTATAATAATCGTTGTTTTCAACAGATAATTAAAAAAATACTCATTGATATTAGAGCGCCAACAATCTAGCAAAACATTAAACTATTAGAAGTAATTATATTAAATAACAGTAAAAAAATATTCAAAAACTATTCAAAAAATATATGAGTAAAGACTAATAAAGTTGATAAAAATCTATGTGTTTCTTGGTCTAGTAGTCACTCTGTTCGATTTTATATTGAACTGCCAGGGTTCTAATCGTACCCAACTCAAGGATTCGAACCCTGTACAATAAGTTCAAAAAGTGGGCATTCTCTAGTTGATCCAAGCAGATTATATGTACAATATAAATGCAATTACAATATTTAGGGGGAACAAATTAGAAAAATAAAATTTCTTACATATATGTTTTTTTGTATGCTGGGAGACCATGGCCCCCTTGTTTCCCCTAGCTCCGCCATTGTATTAAAAGCTAACGAAAATATATAAATTTCTAATAGAATTGATAAAGTTCCATAATGAAATGTGGTGTAGTGGTCATAATTTTAAATGTATATGGAATGGTAACCGGTTCAAATCCTAGAGAGATTTTGTTTGTTTTGATTTTTCAAAATAAATCTGAAGAATGGAGCAAGGAGATTCAAACCCCAAACATTCAAAATAATGACACTCTTACCAATTGAGCTATACAAGCAGTATGTTGGATCTAATACAAATATAAATTTATTATGTTAAGGGGAGCCAAACTCAAAAAATTAAATTTTTTACATATAAAATATATTTTTTTTAAAATTTGGGGGGACCATGGCCCCCTGGTCCCCCTGCCTCCGCCTCTGACTAGACAGCCCTATCCAAATCTTAAATTTTGCTTAGCCCCTATTTTGCGCAGCCTTCTTAAAATTATAATTGGCTTATAAGCACCATTTTTCAAAAAAATAACTCTTCATTTTTTAAAAAAAGGTGCTTATAAGCTAATTATAAGCATAAGAAGGTTGCACAAAACACTCCAATTAGTGTTGAAGAAGTTGATAAATAAATACGCTAAAAGAAGAAAATTGATCAATTTATACACAGAGTTTCAAAATACTCTTTGGACAATAATCTGGGAGCCACGGCCCCATTTTTCGGGCCCACGAAATCTATGAGCTGGCAAATGGAGGCCAGCTTGTATGAGAAGATATGAAATGACAACTTTACCCTTATTTCTATCCATTGACTTGGTAAATTAGATAGGAAAAGCCCCCTTGTCCTTGCCCTTGCCCTTACCCTAAACCCTAAAGTCCCCCTTTTTTTTTTATAAGTAATCAGAATTCGGAGTTCTGGATTTCAGAATAACAGATCAGGGTATCCTTTGGGCCCATGGGCCCGTCGACTAATCCCCTCGGATGTCCTGCAAATGCGCCCCAACAGGTTCGAACCCCATACCTCTTGGCATGCCAGGAGTCTGGAGGCTCTGCCGTTAGGCTAGCACTGCCGGACCCCTAAAGTCCCCATTGCCCTTACTCTAGGTGTGAGACCTCATTTCTCTCACACTTACAACATACACTAGGTGGAGGCAAGAGTTTGGAACTCAATAGTCATTTTGCGCGATTTTCATTTCTCTTCAAAGGGGTTTAGATAATTCGATTTTCTTCTTATTTTGGTATTATGATTACGAATGCCTTATTGTTTTTGTAAAGCCCATGCCGGGCATAAGTTAATCTCATTTTCTAGTGTATGATTTAACCCTTTGTGGATTTGGGATATTGTTTTGAATGTTAATCTTGGAGATTATTGTGTATGTTGCTTGATTCTATAGCACTTATTTTATTTCTTGCAATTGTTTAGCCAATACTTACTTGGACATTAATTTTGACTTGCAGTTGAGAAACAATATTTAAGATTGTAAATGGTAAAATCAACATTAATCGCTATAATATGAGATTAATTACAATATTAGTGCAATCGGTTTCTTTGGATTTAATGCATTTTAATATATCTAAGTATGAGATTGATAGATGATTACTTGCATATTAGGATAGGTTGTCTCGAGAGAAATTAACAACTAAATTAAAGAATCCAATTGGCAATTAGATAAAAAAAAAACAAGTTAGTTTAAAGAACATCATTCCAAAGACTTTAGGTGGTGAGGTAAAAAATCCTATTTAATTCTCCAAGTGTTATTATCATTTACTTGATGTTGCTTAATTTAAAAGATCAAAAATATATTTTACGCAACTTTACCCAGTATATTCCCAACTAAGTTGGGGTCTGGGGGTCTGATGTACGCGGCCTTACCCTTGTAATTATACAAGAGACCGTTTCTGTTTTGCGACCCAGGTGGGTATCGATCCCTGGACCTCACATTTGTGAAGTGTAATTATCAAAAATATATTCTAATTTTGGTATTTATCAACTTTCAATTCTGTGGTTGTTCACTTGTAATATTACGATAATATAATTTTTACATTTGTGCCCCATGACAATAATTATTTATTTTTTTGGTAATTAGTTTTGATTGAGTTCTTTAATATTATTACTTGTGATATTTACAAATATAGAATATTTTGAATTATTTAAGTATTATTGGATATCTTATACTTAATTTAATAAGTTATTACTAAAAAAATGATTAATAAATATTATATAATTGAATACAATAAACAATAATTTAAAATACATGAATCAATATAATAATAATATTATTATGGAGCAAAAAATTCCATGGGTCAAATGGCCACCAAATGATGGCAATTGTTGTACAAGGGTAGGGGTGGGCATTTGAAAATCGGAATTCGAAAATTCAAAATTTTCAGAATTCTGAATTTTGATCCGAAATTTCGAATTTCAATTTCGGTTTGGATCGGAATTCCAAAGTGACTTCCGAATTACAATTCGGCTCGGAACGGAAAATCAGTTCGGAAATTCAGAATTTTCGAATTTCCAATTTTTTTTTTAAAATCTGTGTTACTAACTTACTTACTAGTTACTGTGTATGCTCCAGTGTCAACGACGTCGTTTTAACTTTTGAGCGGCAAACAATTTAACAAATCGATTATCGAACTCATGATTCACGAACTGTCTAAGACGTGAGACCTGACTCCTGAGTGAGAAACTGAGAATTGGGAAAACTGGAAAAGGGTTTCCAATTCCAAATCAAAATCGTGCCGTTGCCTTGCGTCTTGCCATCACCGGACTGAAGACTGACTCGTGTGTCTCGTGCTCGGCGTGAGATTCGACTGGAATTGCGATATCGATTTTCAAAGATTCACTCCATTTTCTTATTCTTTTTTACTAAACATATAAATCACGAGTTGTCTTCTTCTGTTCTACAAGGTCACTCAGTTGCTGGACTAGTCTTCTCAAAGGTCTTTCGCTGAACCCTCTGAGAAAGCGGCATTGTCTGCTTATTCAATGGATTATGAAACTTCATTAGTTAGCCGAGTTTTTCCGATTATGAAAACCGAAATTTCCAAATTTTTTTTTGGAAATTCGAAAATTCCGATTTCCGAATTTCCGAACCGATTTCCAAATTTTGAATTCGGAATTTCAAAAAAAATTTGGATCGAATCGAAAATCAGATTTCATTTCTAAAATTTAAAGTTGCCAAATGATGGCAATTGTTGGGGCATTTATCCTGTTTAGTGAAGATAAGTTTATTCAAATAAACAAAAAGGATTATTAGGATAAAACAAAAAAACCTGCATTTACAAAAAAAGGAGCGGACTTCAGCCTTAAGTGACCCTGGTCCAGGGACGCTTAAGGGCCTTAGCCCCCATGGGACAGCCCAGGGAGTCCACGGGCCAGCACGCGGGCTGGCCCCTGGGTCCGCCCTTGAAAGCAAGACCATATGAAAAGAGGATAAATCGCCAACTCAAATCTTGCAGGACCAGAAGCTAAATCGTTGGCACAAGGGGCGCAGCAGTTAGCATCCGATTCTACACCCAGTCATCCACCTAAACGAGCCTTGCAGATTTTCATCGAAGAAACAAGTCGCATAAGGTCAGAAGCAACCTGATTATCTTTTACCTTTCATTGACTTCTGTAATCTTGTGGAAATTCGTGGCAGCATTTGTACTTTCATTGGTTTGCTCTGGAGAAAACTCGTTGCTCTTCTTTATAAGATGTCTTCTGCTGGCATGCCTGTGTGTTCTTGAATTTCTTCTGTAAATAGTTTAGTTATGAATTGGATTGATTCTTCATCATATCTAGTGTCTTGTGAGGCAACAGATAAATGAAAAGAACATGTACATAAATAGACGACCATTACCAGAGAGAGAGCCAAGTGAAAGTTTTGCAGTAGGCTCCTAACTACACTCATTCTAGCAATTAGTGTTCTCGAGGACTTAAATATTCTATTTTATTCAAGAATAATTTCATCCATAGATTGTTTGTGCATAGGTACCACGAGGAGCATGCAAGATATAGTTTTTATATTCTAGTATTTGGGGAGTCATTTTCGAATGGACAGTTAAGAACTGTACAAAACTTCTTTTGTATTGTACATCTGCAATAATTGAAGATGCCAGGACCATAAAAAACACTTGTTTAGGAGTGAGCATCACCCACTCAGCTTCTATTAACCAAACACCATCTGTACATAAACTCCAGACTCGCATTACTTGTCAATTTTATTACCCTCTTGATCTTACCTTGGAACAAGTCTTCCTAAAATGGCTAAAGTTTTTTCATTGGGTGAAGTTGCCAAGCACAACACGAGAAGTGAAATTTGAA
>JAOWBN010181836.1:0-16900 GCA_028565015.1 Pinguicula moranensis
CCCACCCCTACCCCCTTTCATTTTTTTATTTTAAACTTTTACATGAAATATTTTTTAAGTAATCACTACATCACCCCCTTCAATCCATATATATATATATATATATATAACTTACTGAATATTGGTCGAATTGGACTTTCAAACTTATATCTTAGTTAAAACTAAAGAAGAATAAATCACTTTCGAGGAAACTTCTGCCGTACATCCAGGCATTCTCTATAGGCTAGAAAAAGATCACAAGGCTCCACCCAGTTGTATTGATTGATTCTCATAATTTTCATCGACAAATTATTTCCAAATCCCCCCCTCTCACAATCCCATCTCGAACCATCATCCATGGCCGGTATGCTTCCCGGAGTTGAAGCTGCAAGAAGAAGAAGAGTTCATAATACCAATCAAAGCCGGAGCTCCGATCATCAGAAGCCGGCGACATCCGTCACGCGCCGCCTTTCTTTCTGTCTCTACGCCGCCGGACATGACTTTCTTTCGAGTTCTTCGTCCACTGTATGATTATGTATTAAATAGATGGAAAAAATAATTGTTTTCTGCTAGTTTTTGACGGCTGTAAGATTTTATGATGTCTAAATGTGTGGTGATACAGCCGGGGAATAGGATCGGAAGGCGGGATTTGTGCGACGAGAGCCGGCTCGACGCGGCAGCGAGAGAAGCGAAGAAGAGGCTGGATCAGAGGTTGCAGCCACAATGGAAATCACAGACAAAGAGGTACGAATAATCAGATGAAGGACGGAGAGGGTGGGGGCTTGGGTGGCCGCCGCCCCCACTCCTATTTTGTTTTAAAAAAATATATGTACAAATTTTATAAAATATTGTATTTACCCCCAAATAGCTTTCTACGGTCCTACCTCCCTCATCGGAAATCTCGCCTTCATATGAATTTTTATTATATAAAATTAAATTCCAATTTTAAATATTTAAAAGGACAAATTCTATTTAGGGTTCTCTATTGTTAAGTCCTTCTGGAGAAGCTGTAGTCACAATTTTTTCAAAAGAATAATGGTAAAATTGTCCTTTGGCAGATTTTCAAAAATTATTTTTTATTAGCACAATTTTTTAATTTTAGTTATTTTTTTAAAAAGCATAAGCTATTCAACATTGACTTCATTATTTGAAATCTAGTTATCTAGCCGTAAACCATTTTTTTTATAATAATGTTTTATATAATTCCTGCCATTAGATAATAAATTCTTTTTTTTTTTTTGAACAAGCAATATACTAGTATAAGTGTACCCAGATTTCGTTATCTAATTTTCTGTTAAATATTATTTAAAACAGAAGGGAATTTCAAAGCTATCAGGTCGATACATTATCAATTCGTCCAACTATACAAGTCCAAGTGCCTGCTGAACTGAAGAAGAGTGTATCGAAGAAATTGAATTGGTTGAGATTAAGTTGGAGATCATCGGAACAAGAGGAGTGTGCCGTGTGCTTGGAGCAATTTAGGGCAGCAGACGGCGGAACCCTAATGCAGCTGCCGTGCGGACACCGGTTTCATGGCCATTGTTTGGTGCCTTGGTTGGAGGCTAAACCACACTGTCCTTGTTGCAGGATAGAGGTTTCCAAAATTGAAGGGGTAGTTTTGTAATTTATAATTTAGAATAATATAAATAATATAAAGTGGATATTTTGAGGATAACACCATTCCCTTTGCCCTGGACTGGATGGTTGATTCGCCGGTCTTATGTGTAGAAGTCTTGGCTCTGTCTTTTATGTAAAGTTGTGTGTGCCTGGATCATAGTTTGAGTACAAATAAACATAGTACATACATCTTTTTCTTCTCATTTTGTAATTAATTTAAGTTGTCACAAAAATATTGTATATAATTCAGCATATAGAGTTTCAAAAAAATTCATCATAGAAATATTAATATTGTTTAAAAAATTCATAAAATAAAATAAAATAAATGTATAAAATGTTGGGATGGAAATGAAAAGAGTAGGACCCCATGTGAAGACGACGTTGCAAACCGAGAACCATAAGTTGCGATGCTAAATATCTGGGGCTAATTATTATCATTTATCACAATAATGACAAACTAAATTTATATTTTAATGGTTGTAATGTAAGGATATTTGACCAATAAAAACTAAAAAGTGAATGACTGACATATCTTTTCATGACCTGTATTATCCGATTATTTATTGACTAGTCATAGGGATCCGCCCCAGTCGATTCTCAGGCAAATCAGGCAAACGGTTGGCCGAGCAAGCTACAGTCATAAAATCGGAGTCTTGCCCTAACTTCGTGTTCTTAGTGGTAATCAAATCCACAACCTCTCGAATTACCGTTTAACCCCTTTTTTGGTAAGCCACAAAAGAATTAATCATTTTTAATTATTGTTAGAAGCCGAATTCACTACCAAGTAACAGCAATGGATCGGGGAAATATTTGGCAAAATTTTTGTTGTGCCTAAATTTTTGCTATATAGAAATATTTAAGTATTTACAAATTCTTATTCTTTTAAAGACAAGTTTTGCAAAAAAAGCTTTCCAAAAACAACCCCGTTTGACTTGTAAGTTGTTAGAATTTTCTAAATATATGCCACCATTAAAAGCCACTATTGCAAACATTTTCAAAATTGATTTGACTATGAAATAGCCAAAAACAATTTTGAAGAAAAATTTGCACACTCCCTTATTATAAACCACTTTATTTTTCTTTTATCATTCAGTTTTTTTTCTCTTTCTTAATTTTTTATTATTTATCCACGCATGTACCCATCTCACGATTTTCCTTCAAAATTTTGCATTACGTTATCGAATTATGGTCCTTAAATATACAACTGTGTCTTATCTCTAGAATGATCCAATTGTTTTGGTTGGATGGAATGGTGGTGTCCCAATGACTAAAAATCAATAGAAGTTTCAGAATTGATGAAAACATCGTGACGTGATTTTCAAAGACACCACATGCGAAATTGTGTTGTCGCGTGCCTGTCTCCATCGATTGGAGGGGTCCACTGCTAAAGAAGCAAGGAGACGAATCCATATTCCATCCTATTCCTATGTTGTTGAATTAAGTACTGAGCAAATATTGTGTTCGACATGAATAGGAATTTACTCTGTGATTCCGAATCAAGGTACATCTAGAAAAATATTTTAGAGTAGCTAAAAAAATTTTGAAGTATTTTTGGGCTAGGACCCGGCCGCACCCTCCCTCTACCCTGGATACCCCTTCTGTTGCTCTTACCACTTGGAAGGAGCGGAGATGCTTCCAAAATGGGTGAGGTATAACCAACTCAAGATGTTGAAAGCCGATGAGCCCCCTGCTATATTGAGGGATTAAGAACAACGACCCTGGTAAGGTTGTATTGCCACCTACTGAATTTATTATACATCTATTATATGTTAACAGTGAAAATAACTTGAAAATTGTGAAAAAGAATACCAATTCGTGATAAAATAAAAAGGTGGGATAATGGGGGTTGTGGCCCCTCTCGTGGAATATTAAAATTAGGAAATTTGAGCTCTTCGAAAAAATAAGTAATATTCGGGGTCAGGGGGCCATTTTATGATCGACCGAATTCATCTTAACTAGATACCACTTATTGTCTGTATTTCTCCAAATTTTCCGAACAAGGTAATTTCTTCTTAACTTCTTTCTTCTTCTTTTTTATCATAAGCTTTCCTTTCGGGCCCCCTATTCTCTGTGATGTTCTTTTTATAGAGTCTTGGGTGAGACGCTTGTCTCTTTTGAGTGGGGTTGTCTTTGGGACACAACACCTACACTCCTATGTATCCAAATTGAATTTCTTTTCCCACGTCTTTTACATGGGCCGGATCCTAGCGAGATGGGTCAAGAGGGTTTTTCGCTAGGCTAGACTTGGTGGGTAGTCGCTTCCTTCTCCATCCGCATCACTCTTCCTTCCTTCTTCCCACCTCACCCACCCACCCAAAAATGAGTTGGGTCATTTCTTCACGAGATATCCCGACTTTCATAAAGTGGAACCTTTTAAGGAGATCCAATCGTTTCTTCCACCGCCCCTTTCATCTCTCCAGGTGGCGACTGTGTCAGAGGGCTCTCCATCTTCACACGCAAGGGGTCTATATCTTCTGGCTTTTGTTAGAGACATTCTCATTGTGCTCATTTCTTTCTTCACTTGGCTACTTTGGAGATGTAGGGTCAAGGAAATTCTTCCTTCTTTTTGCGAGATTTGCAAGTTTGTTCTTTATTTTGTGTTGGGCAATTCCTGATTTACTTCTCTTTTCCTGTTGTTGGGTCTAAGATTTTTTAAGATTTCTTTTGGTGTCGGTCTCTTTTTCGGGGATTTCGGAGTTCGTTGAATGACGCTCTCTTTTTTTCTTAGTGAGCTCTTTGATGTTTCGTGCTTCATCCAAGGGAGAGCAACCGTTATTGTATGGTAATTTCCGTGTGTTGGTAGATGACTTCTCTTCAGGTCCCGTGGTGTCTTTGGGGTGGTTGGGCAAGATTTTTGGCGACCTAGTGTTCGTGAAATACGGGGAATGCTGGGGGCATGTGGGTAGCCGATAGTGCGAGTACCAATTTTTATGGAAATATTGCAAGCGATAGGTATCAGCGTGGGTGGACAATGTCTCTGCGGAACATGAAGCTTCTTGTCTGGCACATGCAGCTGCTCTCCACCAATTGCCCATCCCTCAGGGACAATTGGACCGCTCTTTGGCTCGAGTGCTCCATCTGGAGGATTTTCATCATGCCCTGTCGGCGCAAATCAATCGCTTGGAGGCTTTTCATGGCGATGCAACTCATCATTGGGGATCTACCCTCGATGCGGTCGAGATACTAGTGAAACGACGAAGCCTTGCTGAGGCATTTCCTAGGCTCAACTTCTTTTCGCCGCGTGGTGGCTACCCATGCAGTGGAGGCCGGTGTTATTTTAGGACAGTTCTCTCGTGGTAGATGAATTTTCCTTCCTCTTGTAATCGTTGCGCTTGTCTTTTTAGGCTATAGTAATCCCGAGAATTTTTTGAATATCTCGGTTTATTTTGTAAGCAATGGAAGTATATTTGTGTTTCTCTTCTAGTGTTGTGTTGGAAGTAGACCCCCCTTTCTTCTGTTGTGCAGTTTTGTTGGTTCAATTTTTGCTTCTTCTCCATTTTCTTTTGTAGAATTCTTTCAGATTTATGTGGTACTTGCAGCTTGAGCCATATTCTTCCTCCTTGGGATTTTGGGGAGAGGATGATGAGGGGAGGTTGGGTTTAATTTTTCCAGCAATTTTTTGGGAATGGCGGCAGGGGTACGGTGGCTATTCCGTAGTTTGGTTTTTTTGACCAGTCGACCAACGAAAGTCGAGGAATGAGGAGGGGTGGTTCATTCAAGTTTGGTAGTCCTCCTGGGACTGAACTCTTGGATATTTCAGAGCCCAGTTTGATTTTTTCCTTTTTTTTTGAAACATTGTTTTGGTGACTATATCAATGTGTATGCATGAACGTCTATTTTTAGTGACTGTATCAGCGTGAGCGCATGAACGTCTATTTTTTTGGCGGTGCGGACATGGAAGCCTCTTGGTGGCTAAGCCAGTATCGAGATTTTTTTTCTTTTTTTCTTTTTATATATATAATGCTTGGCTTTGACCTTATGGAATTTCTTGAGGCTTTTCCGGTTCCATGAGAAGGGCAGAGGCTTACCTTCTAGTGTAGCTTCTACAAGGGCCTTCCCATGTTGGTTACGATTTTCTTGGATTTTTAGGTGCTCTTATTTTTTTTGGAACTAGATCCCCTTCTTGGGGTATGTCTGTAACTACCATGGGGGTGCATCGGGTGCGCCAGGTCCTATATTTGTTTTGGTGTGCGTCTAGTTTTCTTAGGCAGCATCCTTGACATCAAGGAGTTAGACGTCGAGGAGGCAATTTTCCTTATTTTGCGGGGAGTGGAAGTAAACAGTTTGATATGCCCCAAAGCTTATATCTGCGATTGAAACGACTTCAGACCCATAGGTTAGTGTAATTGGGGTGTTTTTGATTGAGCTAATTGTTGTGGTTTGGTATGACCACAGGACTATGGGTAGCTCATATTCCCAGTTGCCTTTCCACTAACCCAACTTTTTATTCAATCCAAGTTGGATAACCCAGTTAAAGGCTTTCACCTATCAATTAGGTTGGGGATGGTACGCAGACAACATTGTTGTACCTGTAGTATCTTGTACCATTCTGCTACTTTCGCTCCTCGGAATCGCTTTACATTATCGAAGACCATGATCCGAGGGCCCCAAATCGGCAGATGACGTTTTTCCATAGGAAGCTGATTATCTCTCATTTTGTTGTTTTGGAGACGGCCTCGGCTTTTACCCATTTGGTGAAATATTCCACAACTATAATGATAAATCGCCTTTTTCTGGGAGATGGGGGAAGTGGTCCAATGATGTCAATTCCTCATATGTCGAAGGGGTATGTAATGGGTAACCCGGTCACGGGAGTGGTTGGGTGATATAACCGGTTCCTGTGTTTCTCGCATTCCTCACATCTGCGTACATTGTCAAGAGTGTCTCGCAACATGGTAGGCCAGAAGAATCCGTGGAGTCGGATTTTTCTGATCAACGATCTTCCTCCAACGTCATCCCTAGCCTTCATGTAGTTCTTCCATTAGGGGATTTGCTTGCGTAGGAGGAATGCAACGTAGGAATGGTCCCTCGAAACTTCGTTTATACAATTCTCCGTCCATAATAGTAAATTGAGATGCTCAATTTTTGATTTATTGTGCTTCTCCTTTGTCTGGCGATAATTCCCCCCTTTTCGGTATCTGACCAAAGGAGTCATCCAATTGGCTTCTTCGAGTATTGTGAAGGGTATTCCTTGGGCACAAGGTGCCCCACTAACTGCAGGTTCTTTTCATATCAATACTTGGATGGGCTCTTCGTCTGGTGCTTCCAAGTTGGATACAAGCGTAGGAATGTGTTATCCTTGACCATTAATTACTTCCTTGATCTTCAGTACATAATTGTTAATATGTGGCTATCCCATAATCACAAATGAATGCGTAACAATTATTACTGCATCAAGGGGCCCAAGGATATTAATAATATCATCCAAGATGAGATGGACAAAAGTTTATCTTGATATTCCATAACTTCTAGCATGAATCGTGCATCTTCAGAATACTTACCTTTATAAACCCTCGGTTAAAAGGAACATTTGATAACCTCACGTAATACGCATTCATCACCCAAAATTATGAATATATCAGATAACTAAATTAATACTATATGACTTTGTTGATGACTCAAACACAATTCATACAACAAGTCATTATAGGTCAAGTCCAATACTCATGTACCCTGTACATTCATATTTTATGTGATTAAATAGATACCTCGTATCAATGATCTGTGGAACATGATCATGCATTAATCCACATGCTAGTCCATATAGTCATCTAGTTGTTCCTCTACTAATGACTTAAAACTAGGGACTACTTTAGAGTTTTGATTAATTTATGGAGTTTCACAATTCGAGTTCTCAACCCAAATGATCCCGAATATATACAAAACTCAAAGAAAAAATGATATAAATCATTAAGTATACATGAAACCAACAAGCACACCATCAACTTATTTATGCTCTAGGTCACTAACTTATAATCTCCCACTTGAATTAGAGCCAATCAGGTACCACATACCAAGCCTTATAAGTTCATACACAAAAACATATCTCGAGAGCCAATTCCTCATGTATCATATACTCATAGTACCAATATGTCTCTCATGTTGTGCAAAAGGAAGTGATTTTGTTAGTGGATCAACTGTGTTGCTGTCCATATCTACTTTGCACATTCTGATATCTTTGTTTTCAACAAACTCCCGAATAACGTGATACTTGCATTTGATGTGCATAGTCCGCTTACTGGATCTGCTATCCTTCGCATTTGCAATTGCTTCGGTGTTGTCACAATAAAGCTCCATTGCATCAACAATGCTAGGAACAACACCAAGTTCATCAACGAACTCTCGTATCCATATCCCCATTTTGCTTGCCTCGCAAGTATATATATATTCTGCTTCAACGGTGAAATCATCCCCTGTTTGCAACTCTTCCAACAGACGGCTCCACGATTAAGCATATATACATAACTTGTCTGTTTTGAGTCATCCCGGTTGATTTGGAAGCTGGCATCATAGTACCCCGTACATGTGAGATGCTCCTCACTACCATAGACCAAAATCAAATCCTCAGTCCTTCTCAAGTACTTGAGGATGTTTTTTACTGTTGTCCAATGATCCTCCCTGGGATCCTTTTGATATCTGCTTGTTATACTCAAAGCATAAGATACGTCAGAGTGCGTATATAATATGATATACATGATAGCCCCAACCGCTGATGCATAGGGAATCATGTTCATATTCTCTCTTTGCTCACGTGTCTTTGGACACTGAGACATACTGAGAGAGATACCCTGTGACATAGGTAGAAAACCTATCTTGGAATCCTGCATATTGAATTTCTCCAACACCTTTCCTATGTATGTACTCTGTCTCAAACCTATGAGTATCTTTGATCTATCTCTATAGATTCGGATACCCAAAATATAGGTAGCCTCGCTCAAGTCTTTCATTGAGAAAACATAACTCAATGTGACCTTGACATATTCAAGCATAGAATATCATTTCCAATCAAAAGTATATCATAATTTCTTGTATGCACAAGGTTCTTTTGGGTTTCTAATGAATCTCATATTCTTCACCTCGTCATCAAACCTCATGTTCCAAGTCCGAGATGCTTGCTTTAGTCCATAATGGATCTATTAAGCTTGCATACGTTTTCAGCTCTTCTAGGATCGACAAAACCCTTTAGGCAGTACCATGCATACATCCTCTTCCAGAACCCCATTCAAGAATGCGTTTTGATATCCATTTGCCATATTTCATAATCATGAAATACAACAATAGCTAAAAGGATCCGAATAGGCTGAAACTTAGCCGCTGGTACAAATGTCTCATCATAATCGATCCCTTCGATCTGAGTAAACCCTTTTGCCTCTAGACGGGCCTTGTACACATTCATGTTGTCATCCTCATCGGTCTTCCTCTTGAAGACCCATTTATTTTTGATAGGTTTTACCACGCCAGGTAAGTCAACCAGGTCCCACACATGGTTGTCTTCCATGGACTGCAATTCGGATTTCATGGCTTTAAGTCATTCCTCGGAATCTTCTCGTGATAATGCTTTATTATAAGTCATGAGATCGACATCACCAATAAGTAATATCTCATGTGTCCAAAATAGTTCTCAAGTTGTCAGACTACTCTTCATGACCTTCTAACAGGTGATGCAGCTTGTTCCATAATCTCGCTCGACTTCGATATGACCCAAAGTTTCTGGTAGAGGATCTGAAATTTCTTCAAAAATGATCTTGCTCCCACTACTTTCCTTAGAGAGGAATTTCTCCTCAAAGAATACACCATGTCGGGCAACAAACACTTAGTTATTTGACCTCTGATAGAAGTACTAACCCTTGGTTTCCCCCGGGTATCCTACGAAGAAGCATTTGTCAAACTTAGGACCAAGATTGTCAGGTATCAGTCATCTAACATACGCTTCACAACCCCAAATCTTGTCTACTGAATTGGTGGAAACTCTATGTAAGGTGAACATAGCCGTTTCAAGGACGTATCCCCAAAAGGATAAAGATAATTCAACATGATGCATCATTGACTGTACCATATCCATCAATGTACGATTTCTGCATTCAGACACACCATTCCACTGTGGTGTTCCAGGTGCAGTCAATTGTAAAACTATTCCACAATTTTTAAAATGATCACGAAACTCAAAACTTAGGTACTCGTCACCACGATATGATCGCAGTGCCTTAGGGCTTGTTTTGTACCACTTTTTTTTCAGATTATTTTTCTCATTCTCCTTTTTCTAAATTATTTAAAAACAACGTTTTAAAACTCCACTTCTCCTTTTTTTTTTCCAGTCAAAACTCCCTTTTTCAGAAGTATGTAGGAAACTATTTTTTGTTTTTTTATTTCTATTGGCAAATTCGTAAATAAATTAAAGTTACCTTACCAGATTTAACTACAAACACTATTTAATAAACTTACAAAATTTAATTGCAAACACTATTTTAATAACTTTTCAATTTTTCATAGTTTTACTAAATACTCAAAAACTACAAAATTAAAAAGAAAAGTAAAATCAAAAGGAGAAGTAAAAGGAGAAGCAAAAGAAAAAATCACTATGGGTACAAAACATGCTCTTAATCTTCTTGCCAAATTGATTTTTGACCTAATTCTGGAACTCCTTGAATTTGATGAGATCCACAGAACACCACTAGTTCGTGGAAATGATCCACCACAAGAGAAGGACTTGAAGACCAATGGCACGACCGTGGGAGATCCTACCCTACATGAATGAGGCACATATGGCAAGAGGGTGATCGATTGAACAAGATTCGCACCTGTCAATTGACTTCCAGTCAAAATGATTCAGAAGTCCACCCGTTTGGAGCTTCTTGATACGATTCTCATTAATATGACCTAAACGACAATGCCATAAGAGGGTTGAGTTATCATTGTTTGATTTGAGTTGTTTAGTATTAACATTTTATGTAAGTGTTTCTTGTTCAGTCACATATAGACAGTTAAATAATGGAACAATAGCATAATACAAACCATTCCGAAAAATGGTACAATGTCTGTCCTCATGACAAACTTATATCCCATAGAAGTAAGTCGAGATACAGACATAATGTTTCGGCTAGCACACGGAACGTAATATACATTCAAAAGCTCCATTAGATGCCCACTAGGAAATACCAATTCTAAGTCCCCAACTGCAATGGCTGAAACAAACACGCCATTACCGAACTTAAATTGTATTTGGCCTTCATATAACTTCCTAATCCTTCTTAGTGCTTGCACATTTGAACAAATATGAGCATGTGCTCCTGAGTCCACGATCCAAGAGATAGAAAATGAAGTAGCAAAATTAATTTCAACATTGTGAATATCTGAAGAAGATGACGTTTCCAACGCATTCTGTTCTTTCACGAACTTTGGACACGACCGTTTGAAGTGACCTTTGCCATTGCAAAAGAAACAAACAATGTCCGGAGTAGGTAATGAAATATTTTTAGGCTTAGGTGTGCTCTTGCTCCCAGCCGGAGCCTTTGCCATTTGAGGAGTGCAACAACCTTGTGGACCTTTCTGTTTTCTTCTCTTAGCACGACTCCTACCGCACCATGTTTGGAGGTTGCAGATCCATCCACGTGGAGTGTCCATGGTTTCTAGCGGGGGTTCGAGTGGTCTCGACAACAAAATCCGTGAGGATTTGAGCTTTCAAGGAACTTTGAGGTTTGGACAGGATGTCATTCGCTTAGTTCAACTGCTCATTTTATCATGCATCCCGAATTGTCTGGTTAAAACAACACTTATCTCATTGGCTAGTTAGTGAAGACAATGATGGGGTGGGACTGGAAATAAGGGTGGAGGCATTTGGCAGTCGTTACAGGTGTTAGGGTAAATTTCTCGATTTATAAGTATCCTATCTTGGCTCCATGCCACTTTACTCACATTGTATATAGGTCGGTGTGAACGGTTGTCCTCCGTGCGAGTACGATGCTTACTGCCTCCTCGACTGTAGCCAGGTAGATTGTATAGGGTCTCCAGCGGTCGTGGCACTACCAAGATTTGTGGGGATTTTAGGTAATCTTTTAGTTTTTGAAAAGCGTGGCTACATTCTTTGATCAATTCGAAATTCTTCCCTTTTTGGATTGCTTTGAAGAATGTCAACCCTTTTTCATTGAGTCGTGAGATAAAGCGCCCAAGTGAAGCCATTTTTCCGGCTACAGATTGTGCCTCTTCAAGGGAGCGTGGTGATGATAAGTTCTGTAGAGCGACAATTTTATCTGGGTTGGCTTCAATTCCTTTTTTAGAGACCATATAACCTAGGATCTTTCCGCTTTTCATGCCAAAGGTGCATTTGGATGGATTGTTTTTCACCTGATATCGGGGCATAACCTCGAAGGCCTCCCTTAGGTTGGCTATGTCTTCGATCTTTCTACTTTTCACGAGCATATTATCCATGTAGACTTCCATGATGTCTCTAATTTGTTTTTGGAATATTTTGTTAATCATTCTTTGATAGGTAGCCCCAACGTTCTTGAGTCCAAATGACATTACATTGTAGCAATATACCCTACTTTCAGTGATGAATATGATTTTGAGCTTATCTTCAAGGGCTAGGAATATCTTATGATAGCCTTGGAATGCGTCCATCATGCTTAGTAGTTTGCAACCAGCAGTGATCTCGATAATTTGGTCTATGGGTAGTGGGTAGGAATCTTTAGTACAATGCCTTTTTAGATCGGTGAAGTCTACGCACAACCTCCATTGTTTTCAACTTTTGGGACAATTACAACATTGGAGAGCCAGCCAGCATAGTGAACTTTTTCCATGTATCCTGCTTTTAGAAGTTTTTGCACTTCTTCTTCAATAATGTTATCTTTTTAGCCCCAAAATGTCATTTATTTTGTTGTACGAGCTTCATCTCGGGAGCACTGTTTAATCTGTGGACTGCAATGCCGGTGTTGATGCTGGACAACACATCTGCGAGTTCTGGTGGCAATGAGTTAAGGTGTTCTCTAGGTTGAGACAGAGTTCTGTTCGATGAAAACTATCTGTTTCGGGTTCATTCCCGATAGGGGAGATCTCTTTGAAGCCTGGGGGTGATGTTCTCGTGTTTCGAGATCTGGAAAGTTTTTTGGATTTTAGGGGAATTTTTCTATTGCTTCTTTATCAATGGTCGTTTTGAGGTTGTCAAGGTGGCATAACAGATGCTGGCAATTCTTAGGTTAGATCGGATTGCCCTCACTTCGTGGTCCGTTGAAAATTTTATCACGATGTGATAGGTAGATACGACAGCTCAGAGTTGTAACAAGATCAGTCACTCGAGGATAATATTGTAGAAGAAGGGGGGCTCTACAACAAGGAAGGTGATGAATATTGTTTTTTGTTGCTTTCATTGCCCGAAGGTGGTGGGTATCTCTATGGATCTGATAGCTCTTACTTCTGATCCGCTGAATCCTTGTGGGGCAGTGGTGGTGGTCTGAAGATTTTCTAACCCCATTCGCTGGTACGCATCAATAGATAAGATATCAGATGCATTTCCTTGGTCAACAAAAATTCTATCCACCGTGTAGTCTCAGACTTCAGCGGAGATCACCATTGGAGGACAATGAGGTTTAGTGGTTTGGAGGTCCTCGTCGCCAAACTTGATGGTGAGGGCCGGCAGGCCCATCTGCACAAGTGCAACTTGCTGAAATCTCTGTTGCTTCTTTTTCATAGCGCGATTAGTTTCTTCAGCCATAGGTCCTCCAATTATCATGGCGATGAGTGCTTTTTTTTCTACCTTTTCCCTGTCTCTTTCCTTGTCCAGACATGGCTGTGATTCTGATAGGGATTCTTTGGTTCGTAGGCCATCCATTCGCTCAAGAGTCTGTCACGAGCTAGTCTTTCCAACTCATCCTCCAAAGCTCGACAGTCTTCTGTAGAATGTCCCTGGTCTCGATGATATTGGCAGTAGCGTTCAGAGTATTTTCTTGGAATGTCTTGTCTCATCTCTTAGGAGTACTTAGGAGTTCTAAATGTTCAATGGCAGATAATATGCTCGCTCGAGGCTTATGAAATGCGTGGTATCCGGTGTCTTTTCGTCTTTTTTGTATCTTCAATCTTTTTTATTTGGGAAGGTGATTTGCTTTGATGTATCTCCTCCGAATGCCACTGCCTTCGGGAGGACCGTCGTTTTGACTCTACTTTATCTTGATGAGGGAGTTCCGCCATCTCCTCCAGAAGTATGTGCTTTCCGCATATTTCGCTCAGATTTTTGGGGGTAGACGGGGGTTCCTCCATTAAGATGGCTGCCAACCGACGGTATTGGACTCGTGAATGCGGGCGTTTACCCTCATAGCAAGGGGTAATCCCGAGGGTTCGGTGCAGGCCAGATTAAATCGGTGTAATTAGTCCCGTAGGGGTTCTTCTAGTCTTTTCTGGTATATGGGTCAAAATAGATGTATCGGGGCTCGCTCTACCCGTTGCTGAGTAGCAAAGGCTTGCGAGAATTGGATCAATAATTCACTAAATTTCATATAGATTCCTCAGGAAGAGATAAGAACCAGTCTTGAGCTGCACAGTTAACGTTAGAATGAAGACCCGATAGGCTGCTACTTCGGAGATGAGCGTCCTTTCCATATGGAGGGTGAATGATTTTAGGTGTTGTCGTGGGTCTGTTTCACCTGAGTATTTGGGTAGTCGTTCGAGAGTGGCAACAGAGAGAGTGACCAACTCCTGTTTAGTATTTTTACAAAAGGCCTTCCTTTCTAAGGATGATCGGCATTTGTGAAGCAAGGGCCGTATGCAGTGGTGGTTGGGACATCTGGTGACATCTCGTTCCTTAGTTCGTTCCTGAGGTTAGTCATCATACCCGCAGGTGTCCGTAAGGATTGACGGGTTTGGTGGGCAAACGTTTAGGCGGCGACCAGGTTTGTGTCAGGTGCATTCCCTGTGGGTAACCGTTGTTGATAGGTGATATGGTGGGGTAGCTCATTGGCAGTTTAATCCATTCTGCATGGGGCTTTTCGAATCGATTCCCAAACAAAGGCGCCAATCTAGTAAGGTAGGATTGTCGACCTATTGAATTTATTATACATCTATTATATGTTCACGGGAAAAGTAACTTGAAAACCGTGAAAAAGAATATCAATCCGTGGTAAAATAAAAAGGAGGGGAAATGGGGGTTGTGGACCCTCCCATTGAATATTAAAATTAGGAAATTTGAGCTCTTTGAAAAAATAAGTTATATCTGAGGTCAGGGATCATTTTACCCCTTCTAATGTTCTTTGTGATGTTCTTTTTATAGAGTCCTGGGTAATACACTTGTCTCCTTTTGAGTAGGGTGTCTTTGGGACACGACATCTACACTCCTCTGTATCCAAATTGGATTTCTCTCCCCAATTCTTTTGCGTGAGCCGGATGATGAGTTAAGAGGTTTTTTCATTGGGCTAGACTTGGTGGGTTTCGCTTCCTTCTCCAGCGTATCAGACCTGAGAATCCACAAGAGAAACACCACTCACTCGTATCCAGGTTGGAAACTGTTGCACCCAAAGAAGTTCAAGTTTTGCGTCCACGAGTGGAAGGAAATAACAGTGAGGTACGACTTCTCTTGAGTTACTTCAAGAGAGAAAGACTGCAATATTTTTTTAAGATTAAAAGGTACCAAGAATCTACTCAAGAGCAATACAACATAAAAGTTCACAGATCTATGCAGGGTGGAAGGCAGACCGAGCAAGGGCTAGGACCCGGACTGCCCCTCCCTTCGTGCTAAGAAATCGATTTTTCACCTCAGGGTGCGCAGATATAGTTTGGGAGAATAGTGAAGATGGACTGCCGGACTGCAATAGTATATAACTATGCTACAGTAATCCGGTCCATAACAACTGGATTCGATACCACAACCATCAAGTATCATTTTGTACATGTCTAACTCAAATGTTCATCAAGCTTTGAGTACAGTTACAAGCCTGATTGATCAACTTACAGAAGTTCTCTCTCAGTTCCTAATCGCGGACGATCACACACTCGGAAGAAATACGAAACTCGCATTCTTTATTTTAAGAAACAGAGGTGCCGCCCAAGAGTATGTACCTAGGCATTAAAACAGAGCTACCTATACAAGTTCAAGCAAGGAACTGTTTCACTAGCTGTTTGGAGCATTGAGCATTCATCCATTAATTGCTGGCCGAGCCCTGGGATTATCCGATATAAGATCTGTCCCAAAGGATGGTTATACAGTATTTGAAAACATAACTGTACAGGGACATTCAGCATCAATGTTGATTCACTGGAAATTCCATTTGGTGATCCAAGAGCATATCCTCGTGGCTCTACTAGACCGTCATCACAAACACGGACAGATTATACAACCTAATAACTTTTGTTGCCACTGCATGGGAAACCAAACAGTGAGAGTTCCCATAAAGGCGCATGCTAGACCATGCTTCAAATTTCCATATGGATATTTCCTTATCAATGAGCACATGAAGATATAAGGGCTTGGGAAAAGGCTAAAGACTACTTTAGCGTCTCTTTCCTTCATTAGGCCTTAAAATCCACCAATCATTTTGCTAAGCAGAAGCAACCGCAATAGGCTTCATACTTTTTTTTTCATGAATACTACAATTCTTTGAAGCCCATCTTATACAATAGCTAAGCATTGACCATCTAAGTAGAAGTTGAGCCTCCAGTAGAAGCCACCCTAATATCTCCCCGGCAGAGAGGGCATACCCTGGAGCAAACATTAGAAGAACCAATTTTTAAAATAGGAATAAACACATGTGCACACACACAAGAAAGGGAATTAGTTGCTACACCTGAAGACAGACCGACACAATAAATGCAGTAAACAAAGCAACAAACACATACCCGTGTACCTCCTTGAGCCATTTATCCACACAGAACATATGATATTCGTGATGACAGGGAAGAACACGTATTCTATCTCCGTCTTCATACTCAGCCAGACATATGTAACACCTGCATGATTGTTAAAAGAATAAGAACTACATGATTTCAAGATGCAAATAATTCGTAATCGTGGGCTACTTGAAGATGATGCCACGATCTCGACAAATGCTTCTACATCCATATACTGCCACCCCCATACCTCTCCCGTCCACACAAAAAAAAGACATCTAGCTGAGGGCATACTCCCAATTATCCAAAAACACATAAATATGATTTCTTCAAGTACCCAACAGTATCCGTGTTCTTTTGCTCAACTTCCAGCATATATTTCCTGAATCTCTTAATATGCTGAACTTTGACAATTTTCCTGCCACATGTACACTAGACAAGAGAAGAGAAAACATACTGTGAAACATCCTCAACAGATTCCAATCTTTCTGCATTT
>JAOWBN010181847.1:0-16899 GCA_028565015.1 Pinguicula moranensis
TCATTTTTGATGGTGTCTCCGAGACCCATAGCATCTAGATGGATCTCCGTATCAAGGATCCATGACAGATAATTTTTTCCGGTAATGTCAAGAGCAACAAATTCAAGTTTAGAAAGATTCGACATTATGAATAATTTTTACCTCGTACTAATAGCTCGGCAGTAGAGACGTGCTGATAATGTGTTGTAAATTATTTGTGTAAACGAAAACAAATACAGATCAAATAAACAAACAACACAAAATTCTCAGAAGAATTTTTCCTCCTTTTTTTCCTCCTCTTTGTCTTCCTCTTTCTCTATCTTTCACTCGTTCACATTTTTTTTCCTCAAATGTCCAATTTATGGACATTCATCATGCATTAAATGCACATATCTTCCTACCTACTTTTGTAGGCATTCATAACAATGGTGTATTTTTCTTGTCTATTTATATCGTATATTTTGTTTTTGGTAAAAAGATTGTATGAGATTTCTTGACGATAATTACAAATTTATAGTTATGCATTATTAATTATATTTTAATAAATATACGTATGTATTTTTTTGCATTATCAATAGTATTTAGTTTTCTCATTTCTTATTTGATATATTTACCGTGAATGACTAATCGGATGGAAATAGAGTTTCATCATTTCTTCCGCTTGCTTAGTGGTTCGAATCAACAAAATGTTGATGTGGGTAGCAGCTCGAGCAGCAACGACTATGGAGGACGTGGTGGTTGGGTGGCACAATATTTATCTGGGACATGAATATTTGAATTTGATACTAGTAGTTGAGCACCTCAACATTTAAGCAGTTATGAGCATGGAGTCTCCCCATTTATTGCAGCAGCTTCTACACTACAGACAGATCATCATAAAATAGAGAGTGAAGATGATGGTTCTGAACCTGAGAGTGAAAATGATTATTCCGAGGACATGGATCCTATCCTGGTGCAGCCCTGAATTAATGAGGTATCCAGGAATTTATTTGAGAATGTATTTACATTTTATGCACAAAACTAATCCTACATATTTGGCGACTTCATTGATATACCACCACAAATGAGGACGAATTATTATGATCGGGTCAGTGGTCAACTTAGAGAAGGTCAATGGTTCAAGGATAAAGATGGGTTACAACATGCAGTAGCCAAATATCATCTTTTGCATGAGAGTTTTTTGTGGGATGAAAAACGACAAGAAAAAATTGGTGGTAAAGTGTGTGCACAGTACATGTAATCCATCACGTTATTGGAGACTTAGTGCAACATACATGCCAAACAATTGAAAATGGCAGATCGCAACATACGAGGGAGAACATAGGTTTCAGTTGCCCAACAATCCACTGAACTGTCCAGAGGCTTGTGTCTTCTCCTGAGCCCACTATCCTCTCGATTTTCTCCTGAAACCAGCTTGCATTTTCCATTGTAATATTGCTTGAAATCCGCTGACTCTTTCTTTCCGTACCTTGCCTGTAATAATTTTATCCATTGATCCTCACTTTGGGTCATCATCCTCCATTCCCACTTTAGTAGTAGTGCTTCATTAAACAACTTCAGGTCCTTGGGGGAAATCTCAGCAAGAGTAGTCCCACAACAAAAATCTGTCCAGAAATAAATTTATGCACCATCACCAAGTGATCTGCTCATATTATTCATCAACCAGAATGCTATTGCTATGTGGAGGAGCTTAATAAAATTAGCTCAATTTCATCCATGTTTTGAAAAGACCATGCCAAGGTTGTCTCATTTTTTTTATCATGAAAATTAATTGTATTATTAGGACGTTTGCCAAAACATGTTTACATTTTCAGAGTATTCTATCTAATATTCATACATAATTGAAGGTTTCGAAGTCAGTCTCCTAATGATAATCTTCAGTATTATTATAAGTGATGGTCCAGATCCAGACATATATCTTAGTATCCTCAAGAATTTTCTCACAGTTTGTGAGTTAACATTGAATATAAAATTGTTGCATGCTTTCCATATGGCCAAGACAAGATTATGCCATAGGAATATCCAAATCTAGCTCCTCTTTGACTTAATCATGCTAAGACATTAGTTATGAGATGTGGTATTACTCCCCGCTTGATTGTAACCAAGCCAATGTTGGCTCGGTGTCAAAGTCATATCGAATTTTCAGAATCACCCACCAAATACCATTACGCACCTCGGCATGCGCCACAACCACTTGCCAATTAGAACTTCATATGGTAGTTCTGGCCCTGTTTTGCGCAGGCCTTCTTCTATTTCTTCTTATTTTTAGAAGGCGTGGTATTTTGCGCAAGTACTTAAAAGATAATTATTTTTAGAATAGAGATGTCTCGGAGGGTCCAAAATTTTTCGAAACCGCCATACCGAATAGTAGGGGCGGATAACGGAAAGTAACAAATGACTTATTAGATAATATTTCTTTAAATTATAAATTATTTTAAATAAATTGTATATTACCTAGATAGTAGGGACGGATAACGGAAAGCGGAATTCTGCCAATTCCGTTATCGTTAACGTTAGCGTCAAGGGCGGTAATAGCGATAACGGTAGCAGATAGGTTTTCGATTCCGCTAATATAGCGGTGACGGTAACGGTTTATAACCATTTTTTAACAGAAATTTTGCTATTTCTCCATATATATATACATATACTTTTTGTACCCTAAAAAAAAATGCCAATAATCAAATTTGAATTTCTGTCCATTGCAAATGGAGCTGTGCTGAAAGAGTCATCATTGACAATTCTTTTAGCTTTGTGCTAATAATGGACTATAGCAAAATGACTCTATTAAAATCAAGTGATTCTATTTAGTGAAGTTGCTGGAATTCATGGCGAAGTGCATATTGGGTCGCAACGGAAACGACCTCTTTGTATAATTACAAAGGTAAGGCCGCATACATCTGACCCCCCAGACTCCAACTTAGTTGGAAATATACTGGGTACGTTGTGGATGGAATCAAATTTGAAACTTGCGCTTAAAATCCTCGTGGCATTGGGGTTTGGAATAAGAATTAAAAGATTCATGCATGCACTCAATTTGTACCCTAGTATTTTAGTACAACTGCCCTATTTACTTACTACTACTGCCTCCGAATTATCTTGAATCATTTTGAATTGTATTGTATTACCCTATTTCTTTTTCATTATAGAGTTTTTGAATGATTATATATTTATATTAAATGGCAACAATAACCAATAACGTGAAATACATAATTGATTGCTGGAAATAAAAAAAAAATGCATAATGCATTTGTTGATGGGGTTAGCAGAATTTCGCTATCGTTATCGCTAAGGTAGCAGAATAGCAGTAACAAAATAGTGGATAGCGGTAACGGTAACGAAACCAAAACCTCTATCCGCTATCTTAACGATAACGTTAACGATAACAGACGGGACCATTTCATTACCGCTATTACCATTATCCACAAGTGTCTGTTAGCTAGTCGTCAAGTACAAATCCAAAGAACCACGAATTCTTTTGACGGGACCGGAAAGGTTGGGCCCGTTCAATAAATTCTCTAACTAGAACATGCAATTTAGAGGCCCAATAAACAAACACCTATTAGGCCTATAACACAGTGGAAGATCTGTTCGGTGTAAACTAAAAAGATCAGCGACTTTAATGGAAAAGGTCGCACTGCACGATACAGTAGGGAAGAAAACTGTACCCATATTCTATTTGTTCACTTCTTTTCTCTTCTCGTAGCTCATTCCCTCTCTCCAAGGACGAAAGAGTGAGAAAAAGATTTAAGCGTGAATGCGTACATCAAATTTTAAATAGTTCCTTTTATTTTTCTGCTCAGAGAAAAGTGCTCCGATTAAGAAGTTCAGCTTCATACTTTCTACATTGCATTTGCCAATCATGAAAATTTTATCTCGATTTTCGAAGTTAATTCGTACGTTTCTATTAGAATTCCGTTGAAAAAATCTGTTTTTCGGGCAAGTTTTTGGAGATCACATATTTCAGTTACGAGGTAATGAAGCTCGGAAATGGGGTTTCTTATTTTTCTATTGGAATTTCGAATTTGGCGCGTGGATTTTTTTGTAGTTTTATTTATTTTTTTCGCATTCTTTTCCTCTTTGGACAATGATTATCTGGGCGGTGTTGGCTTTTCGTTTTTTAGCTCGTGCTAGTTCCAGATATGTTCATTCTTGTGTAATGCCACAGTTCATAATGCGTGTAGATATGTGGTTTTCGTAATGCAAGAACAGTATCGTGCTCCACCTGGGGGAATTCAGATCATCCAAAGAGGGTGTTTCAAGAAAAGTATCTATTTTCCTTTTATCATAATATGTTTTGCCATTTGTGCCAGCATGTTGCTAAGAGTTCATGCATGTAAGGTCAACTTTTTGGCTTAAGCTTGTGCATTTTCTTTCCTTTCCCCCATGATATTGATGAGGCATGTTTTCTGTTAATCTTATTTTTCTTCCCAGGAACCTCAAACTGTATATCACCCCATTGCAGGTACTGCATCTAGCTTTGATTGTATTCATGGTTTGCTTTCATAGTGAACTACTGGTGGTGTTACTATTGGAAGGTAACTACTGACAAATGCCCAAGTTAGTTGATTTCATTTTTGGGTGCCTGGGAAGAAGTATGACTCGTGACTGATCAGAGTAATGGTCTTGAAATCATCAGAAGAGAAAAACTGTTCAATGCAAACTCATAAACCGACACAAGTTAGTTATAGCTTTTACATTGTCTGTGAGGATCATCGTCGTGGTTATCAGTCTTCAGTATAATAAATGGCTTAAGAGATATAGAATTTACTAGCCAGAACTTTAGTATCACATTGTTACATAATCAGCTTACGCAAAAACACACCGTTACATTATTAACCTTGATTCTGACTTCCGTTTGTTGTTGTTTTACTTAGATCATTCTTGCTAGCGGCATTAAGAGGTTATACTTTCTTCAAGTTTTGATGGTATGCTCTGTTGGGACTGGAAAAATGACTGCCTTGAAAAGGCTTCTGAATGCTGGAAGTGCCTCAAAAACTTTAACAGGTAGAAGTGGCTTGATCTCAAGTTATGGTGGCTTATTTTTGGGATTGATCCTAATTTCGTCAATATACGGCTTGGAAATTCTCAATTTAAAATGGATCATGCAATATGTTTGTGCTCTCTTACTCGTGCCTTGTCTAATTCTCTCCCAGAGGAAGCAGGTTGTCTGAAATTAGCTGCTCAACACTTGATAAGAGAATTACGACAGGCTGATGAAGCAAATTTGCTTGATGAAGAAGGTACTTATTCATTTTTGGATTTGTAGAGATGAACTGCTCATAAACATCACTTCACTCATAGGGCACATTGTGGCAAAATGACCATTTGAGTGCGTAAAGGGTTTAATGCTGTTATGGTATATATACACATTGGTTCATGCAAGGGAGATTGCTGTGAATGAAAGTCTACTAGAATTGGCTGGATGTTTATGCTCTCAGGAGCTCTTTTACAACATTGATTGACCTTCAGATACCTAATTCTGGTTGATTTTATCTCGTAGATATGCATATCTTTGGTATGAAGCCAATGACAGATCCTCTAGATTTGGTAAGGTTTAGAGAGATGTTCTTCCTTGGTTGATAAAGATGCTCGTCAGAATGGAACTTTAATACATGTTGTTGTTTTACCTTTTGGAAAATGGTTGTGAAAGGAAAATTCTTTTTAGTGATGAACGAAACAGACGTTAATTGTAGACTAATAAATATGTGTTTATTTGTTAGGTATGCTGCAATGCCTGTAAGAAGCCAATCAAGGCCAGTCAGTATGCTGCACATGCAGGTTTTACTATTTGACATTTTTGAGGTTTTATTATTTCATGGCAATTGCTGATGGCAATTTATTTTCAGAAGTTCCCATTAAGATGTATTATCATAGGTAATAAAGACTGAGAAATGAAAGAATGAAGTATGACACAAAATAACTCCTGCCCCAAAATACTTGAATTAAAACTAATGAATGTCGATGTGATCTAACAATCTGACATTTTTTTTTGCTATGTGATTTGTTTTGTATTTTGCTAATTCTTTCTAGGATGATGGTATTCTGCCAATATGGTTCCTTTCCTCATTCTAAAAAGACTTCAAATAATCTGGTAGTTTTCCATGTTTGCAGAGCTTTGTAAGTCTTTAAATGCTGGAGCAGATAATGGCCTGCAACCAGAGGTCTGTGCAATTGATAAGAAACCTCCACGGAAGGATAGGAAAAAGTTACTAATCAAGCAAACCAGTATCCTTTTTGCCTTCTGTATTGCATCTATTATCTTTCAACTTTTTGGTTAAGTTCTCTTCGAAAATTCAGTTTCTCTGAAAAATCTCGCGGGTGATTTTCAATGAAGCTTTGAAAATACTCGCAATTTATGACGTTGTTGGCCAGCTTGTTTAATTTTTGCTTAGGTGTACTGAGTAACACGCAAATTTCTTAACCTCTAACAGAAAAGGTTTCATCATTCAGAGAACCCCAAAAGCCTCAAGTTATTAACTCTCATTGCATAGCTGCATCAGGATCTGATTTAGATTGGAAGATTCATATGGTCTCCTCTGCCGAACCAAAACGTATATTCCTGCCTTACTTTTATTTCTCATCATTTCCTTGGGCCCCTTCCATTAAGTATATAATGACAAAAATGCAACGAAAAAGAAAAACTAAATTTCCTTAGTTTTAACATAGGGGACATTGCCGTCTAAACCATTTGATTACACGGGATGGTCTATGTGAATATATGGAGCATCAATTTTCTAGTGACTTACTTTTACATTCTGAATTATCTGTCATCACCATAATTTTCACTTTTATTTTCTGCAGAGAATGTTGTGCATCAGAATTCAACGCATAAAACGAATGGTTCAAGAGCTAGTCCTTGCAATATGGAGACTTCGGAAGATGCAGCGAAACATTTACCTCTCAAAAGGTACGGCTCCATTTTTACCCTCATGTTTTGTGGGAGAGGCTTAATCAAAGAGTTGGAGATTTGTCAATCTGTCTCCTGTAGGACAGCAGCTGGCAGTTCTCAAAATCCAGATGCCAAGGGTTCTTGCAGGACAGTTGGGGTTCTACCACGTAAGTTCTCCTCCATCTTGTTGCGCTTGACTATCATGCAAGTCGAAGATATTGGCAAAGGGTTGTGCCTTACTCATCGCATTAGCGTTTATTGTTTAGTAGATTCTATAGTTTGAATCAGAGAAGCTTTCAAAGCTGCACGTTTCTTTATTGTTGCGACGTAAAACCGTGTTTCATGTTGGTAGGGTTGAAGATTAAGTTCCTAACACATACTATGTGTTCAACAATGTCAGATATTCCAGCTCCCCTTGCAACCAAAATATATTATTCCCAAATAACTAACCACCTGCGGACAGCCATTTGTCACATGTTCTTTGGGGAGGCAAACAATGAGTCAAAAAGTGGGTTTTCCAGTTTCGAAGCATTACAAGCAAATACTGTTCCTTCACATGATGCTTCTCCTACCAACATTCATCATGAACAAGTGCAAAGGCAGCAGGTTAGCACAATGGCAACCCCTCCATTTCCCAACTCTTACTTTTTAGTGCAGATGATACTTCCTAACTTCTTTGGAAATTTGTACTACTGGAACACAAACCCATGAAACAAGAAGATGGACTTAATTCTGTGCTTGCAGAGACATTGTCCAACACCTGATCAAATTCTTGCTGCAAGTTCAGAGATATACCTGGGCAAATCATCAGGATTTGACACATCAATGACCACAGCATCATCGGTTAACATGAACAATACACTCTAGGATCTTACATGCCCTTATTCTTCTGCTGGTAAAGCAGGTAATTTCATCCCTGAGTTTTTGTTGGTCCCCTCACTTTCAGGACTCTACCAGTAAAACCATTTAAAACTTCAATTTGACATTGTGGAGTTGAATCATGTGACTTTGCAGGAACCTCTCTCCCCACTGTACAGACTCCTGAAGGACAATTTTGCTTGGTAAAACTGACACTCTTTTGGCTCTAATTTTTTTGAGTCGGGTTCTCTTGAACTTAACAAAGAGAGATGCCTACATGGGAACTTAACTCTGATCGTTGCTGACCAAAGCTAGTTAAACATCTTCTATGTATACATACACCTGCTAATTTTGTAACAAACAGCATGAAGATACTGCATGTTGCAACTTACTGACCAAGTTTAATTCTCTGGGGGAAGATATTTCCTTCTATTCGACTTGAGGATTCCAGAAGGAGAATGGCAAAACATTTGTACCTAAAAATATATTACAGAAGACGGGAATTAAAGGTCTGCAATCTTCTAGAAATAGAAAGAAGAAGAAAAAATACAAATGCCAGCAGTTTCGTCCTTGCCTGCTGTGATCTTTATCTCGAGCTTAAATCAATCATTGATGCTGTGCAACTCGTACTAGAATTTAAAGAATCTTGCTAATTCGGGATCAACAACCTCACTGGTTTGTATGATTTAAGCTTCCCCTTTTATTGAGGCGCAAAAAGAAACACAAACAGAGATTTTTTGAAATTGTTGCTGCATTTAATTAGGGCTTAATGGCCAATCATTGTTATCTATTTATACACGTGTATTCCTGTATTATTCTACTGTACAACAAAGAATTGCAACATAAAGACAAAGGTTGTGAAATATAAAACTAACGCTTCTTCAAGCAAAGGAATTAAAACACATCCACAGGATCATTGCAGATTGTGCGGTGTCTAATGCATCTCAAGTGTTGGAGTGTTCTTCATTTCCAGGTGAAGTTGAGTGCCATCAATCTAATCTGTAATCTGATTTGTCAATATCCCCTCCTCAAGGTGAACATTCCAGAGGCTCATCTTGGATAGTAAAGAGTGAAATTGGATACTGGGCAAACTTTTTGTGAAAGAATCTGCAAGTTGAAGAGTTGTGTGGACATAGCTGGGAGCAATCAATTGTATTGATCCCTCACTACGTGACAATCGATCTTGATGTGCCTTGTCCGTTCTTGAAAGACATGATTAGTTGTGATTGTTATGGCTACTTTGCTATCACACCATAGAGGAATTGGAAGATGAAGTGCCAGACGATAATCAGTTAGCATATAGCTAAGCCGGAGCAGTTCTATCACGGTGTATGCCATTGCCCTGAATTATGCTTCTACGGAGGAACTGGATATCGTGGATTGTTCCTTTGTTTTCCATGAGATCAGAGATGTACCAAGAAAGATGCAGAAATCGGCCAGTGAATGTCTTGTGGTCTTACAGCTGCCCCAGTCAGTATCACAAAAGGCACTCAATCTGCTTGAAGACTTGGTTGAATAGAATAGGCCTAGATTCATATTACTGGATAAGTATTTCAGGACATGTACAGTAGCTTCTCAACGTGAGTCATGCGGTGAGTGTACGAATTGACTGAGTTGTTGTACTGCATATGTCAAGTCAGGTCTTGTGTAATTCAAATAGAGTAGTCTACCTACTAGTTGCCTGTATTTTTCTGGGTTGTGGTAGACTGGCATATCATCATTATCTGTAGCTACAAACTTAATGCCCTGAGGCAGTGGGGTGAAAACTAGTGCAACATCAAGGTATCCTGCGTCTGCCAGCAATTCTCTGATATATATTTTTTTGGCTGATATACAAACCATCAGCGGACCTAGCAAGTTCCATGAAAAGAAAGTAGCATGCTTCTCCAAGATCTTTGACTGTGAAAGCAGTGTTCAAGTAGTGTTTTACCTTACTCATTTCCTGCAGGTTAGATCCTGTGATGAGTATATCATCTACATATACTAGAAGAAAGATCTGGTATTCAGCAGTGTGCAAAGTGAAGAAGCAATTATCATGATAGGATTGTTGAAATTCATAAGTCTTGAGGGCATTATTGAATTCTTGATTCCATTGCCGTGAAGCCTGTTTGAGTCCATACAAAGACTTTTGCAGCAAGCAAACTTTCCGTCTTTTTGGCTTTGATGTATCCAAGTGGTGGATACATGAAAACTTTTTCATCAAGGGAACCATGCAAAAATGCATTATTGACATCTAATTGATGTATTATTCCCCAATCTTGAAAGGCTGCAACTGCCAGCAATAAACGGACAATAACTACCTTTGCTATTGGACTAAATATCTCCTCAAAATCTTTCCCTTCCACCTGATTATAACCTTTAGCTACAAGTTTGTCCTTGTAACGGTCGATTGAGCCATCAGGTATGTACTTCACTTTGTATATCCATTTGCACCCGATGGCCTTTTTTCCTGCTGGTAAGGTGGTGAGTTCCCATGTGTTAGTTTCTAGTGCCTGCAACTCTTGATTCATGGCATCCACCCATTTTTGGTTGTTCCTTGCCTGATTAAAATGCTTAGGCTCACTGACTATAGACATGTTAGCCACAAAATCACAATATATATTACTGAAAGCATAATAACTGTTAGAGGGCTGAATTGAAGTGGATGAGCTGAGGGAGCAATGTAATGTGGTTTCATAGTCCCTGAGCAGTATAGAGGGTATTTAATGCGCTGACTTCGTCTAGGAGGAATGTAATGGAGTGCTGTGGAGGTGCAAAGTGTTCAGCAGAATGATTTGAGGAAGAAGATGGAGTCTTTTCATCTTGGGAGACAAGTACATGATTATGATCATCAGGTGGAGTGACACTGACATGTTCATCAATCACAGACACACTATCAGACACATTTGACTGGTTATTAGGAAGAGGATAAAGAGATGAAGCAGAGTTGTGATTCTACGAAGAGGCAGGGAAGGTTTGTTCATGGAATGTTACATCTCTCGAGATGACTATTTTTTTGTGTAAAGGACATATATTTTGTATCCCTTTTGTCCTGAAGGATCACCAACAAAGTATCCTCTCAAGTCTCTTTGGTCAAATTTGTCCCTTCCCGGTCCTTTATGCCTAGCATAGGCTAAACAACCAAAAATTCTCAAGCAAGACAAGTCTGGTTTTATATGGTACAAGACTTCATATGGTGACTTCCAATTGAGAACCCTACTAGGACATCTATTTAGAAGGTATGTGGCTGTCAAGATTAAATCACCCCAAAAGGTTTTAGGCAGTTTTGAATGGAACAAAAGTGAACGAGCTATGTGAAGGAGGGTTCAATGCCTTCGTTCTACAACTCCATTTTGTTGTGGGTGTAAAGGCAAGTTTATTGGTGCATGATTCCCAGACCACTGAACAGATTGCTGCACTGTGAGTTCACAAACTCATTGCCATTATCCGTTCTAACTGTTTTCATAGCTGTGTTGTATTGAGTTTTAATTAGATTGAGAAAGGATGACGCTAGATGAGACAATCTCTCTTTGGACTGAAACAAGAAGATTCATGTGTATATGCTTTTATCATCAACTATGGTGAGAAAGTAGCTACAATTTGTGATGTAAGGAATTTTGTAGGGTCCCTACACATCCATGTGGATCGAATCAAAACAGTTCTTTGAGGTGCTACTGCTGGTTGGATAGGATTACAACTCTATTTTGCAAGAGGACAAGTTTTACATAATTCATTTACTTTGCTCAAAGGCATTGTTTCATTCAAATGTTCCATGTGAGACAGTATATAAAAGAAAGGATATCCCATTCGATTATGCAATAGACTGGGACTTACAGCAGTACGAGCACTGTGGAAAACACACTGTTTTACAAAAGGAACATGACTGTTGGCAGAAGTTGAGAAACTTGAAGGAGTTGCGTTCTTCACACGCTGGATAAGCTTCTGGTCAAAAGATGGCGAACGTAGTACGTAGAGTTCCTTCACCCACAAAACCCACAGCAAGGACATTGTTATTTTCAAGGTCCTTAAAATACACGGAATTCAAGAAGGAAAGTACATGAGACACCAGAGTAGAGCAGGAGTTTTCTAATTGAGAATAAGTTGTATCTAAAGCTAGGAACATAGAGGCAAGATTGCAAGATCATGGAATTGGAGAGTTTGATGTCTCCTTGACTCAGTATGGGTTTTACAGACGCTTCTAGTAACCACACTGGGGTGACACACTTATCATGCTCAAATCAATACACATGTGATTGTGGCACCCGCATCTACAATCCAATCCCCCCCTTAAGATTTATTTATTAACAACATAGTTCAAAGTAGGGAATGAAGATATATCTGTTACTTTGTCAGTTGATACAATACTGCGCTTCTCATTAGTAAGCTTTTGAAGGTCACGTTGCGTTTGTCCCACAATTTCATGCAAGCTGTCCACTTCATCAGATTTCATGTCCAGTGGAGTAGCATTCCAGGTTTGACCTGCTTGTGCCTCAATCTGGTTCGCTGCAGCATATTTTCTGCTTCTGGATCTCTGATTCCCTTTTAGCTGATAGCAACTGTCAACAGTTTGCCTCTTTTTTTCCACAATGACTGCATTCAGGTCTTCCCCTCAGCTTATAGCACACCTCAATGGTGTGTCTAGTCTTCTCGCAGTGGCTGCAGATCAGATTGCCTCTTTCACCCCTGTCAAATCTTCCCTTGTTATGCGATGTTCCTTCACTTTTCCATCCTGCGCCCTTAGCCATCAATGCCACATTCATATCATCACCACCAGTCGCCATAAGGTTGCTCACTTCACAGTGTTTTTCTGCAGTGGCTATCACGTTGTAGACCTTGTCCAACCTTGTCAGAGGGTCCAAACTAATGATCTGTCTTCTCTCATGTTCATATGTATCATTCAGCCCCATTAAAAACTCCATGAGTCGATCTTCATTTTGTCTATTCTTCAACATCAGTCCAACATCTCCTTCAATTTGAGGCAGGGGTTGCAATTGGTCATATTGATACCATACTTGCCTGAGTCCTCCAAAGTGATCACCAATACTTCCTGTTCCTTGTCTCAGAGTAGCCACCGTCCGCTTCAGCTCAAAAATGTGTGGAAGATTAGCAGCGCCAAATCTCGCTTTCAGATCTTTCCACAGCTCTCGTACGTCATGTACAAACATAAATTGACGCATCAATTCAAGTATCATCACCCCCTTTATCCATGAGCATACAAGACTATTTGTTCTTTTCCATTTGAGAGAGTTCTGTATCTACTACTAGTTTTTCAAGACACCTGTCTACAAATCTGATTTTTAGTTTCGCTTCTAGCGCCGATTCTACATCACTTGTCCAGATGAGGTAATTGGTGTCATTGAGCATGATTCCGACGAGTTGGGTAACTGGACTGTTTGAGTCGTGTACTTGTAGTTATTCATCAAGAAATTTGTTGGCTGCCATTTTTACAAGGCTCTGATACCATAAAGAATCTTGCTGATTCAGAATCAACAATCTCACTGGTTCGTATGATCTATGCTTCCCCTTTCATTGAGGCACGAAAAGAAATACGATAGAGACTTTCTGGAATTGCTGCCACATTCAATTAGGGCTTAATGACCAATCACTGCTGTCTATTCATACACGTGTATTCCTGTATTATCCTACTGTACAACAAAGAATCGCAACATAAAGACTAAGGTTGTGAAATATAAAACCAACACTTATTTAAGTAAAGGAATTAAAACACATCCACACGATCAGTGCGGATCATGCGGTGTGTGCTGCTTCTCAAGTGCTTGAGTTTTTTTTTTTGATGAAGTTGAGTGTCATCAATCTGATATATAATCTGATCTGTCAATAGAATTGAAATCTTTACTGTTAGTAGTTGACAAAATCTAATCATTCATGATTCAACTGGTGCAAATCTTGTACCCGGTTAATTAAAAAAGCGGTTTTGAGTTTAAATTTTTTTCCTGTTGTACCCCACCCCAAAAATAAATAAAATAAACATAGTGTTCACAATAATTTTCACTATCGATTGAACAATTAAACATCTTGTCTAGGGGGGTGGGGGATTTCAATAAATTTTTATTTATGTACTCAATGATTTACAAAAAAGAAAAGAAAAAGAAAAGTGCTCTCTTGTCTATAGCGCGTAATTTATACAAAATCGGGAGTGTCATTCCTAGTCAGTGGTTGGGTCAATTCTCTTGAATCCATGAAAGATTTGCCAGAGCTGTCTTTTGACATTGTCGACGGTTACTGGGATATGCAGAGGGGCAGCAGACTTCAAAGTAATGGCATTTCGGTGCATCCAAATCTGCCATGCTGTCACCAACCAAATTAGGGTGCGTTTGGTACCGTGGTTCTGGATGGATTAAGTGGTGTAGGGCAGCGTTATCCAATTTTAGCCCTTGTTTGGTGCCCACGCACAAAAATACCGTCGACCCGTAGGATTACTTCGCGACCCGGGATTGCGATTAGATTTTGTTGCGATTTTTACCCGTCCAAAATTTCGCGGATTGCGCGACCCACGAGTTATCCATCCTGGAAGATTACCTAAATACCCTCATAACTCAATTAAATTGCATCTCCACCTTATATAAAATCCTTTTTTCCAAACACTAATCGATTCGAATTCTCCAAAATCGCGACTTTTCGACTGCACCTCTTCTACGCACCCTTCTGCGCCTCCGCCGTGAATCCGCCATGCCTCAACCTCACGCTACTTATCGACTGGATCTACTTGCCGCTAGTACCCAGGTATGGAACTTTGAAGTTCCTCCTCCTCTTAAATACTCTAGACTGGAGCTAATCGCCTCCTTTTTCAAACCCTAATCTCCTTTGGAGCTAATCCGACGAAAATGGTTTTCGTAGATATGTTGAGAAAACTGCTCTGCCTATCTCCTCCAGAAGATCATCAAAATTCAGGTGAGTTTAAATTTCGTAGTTGCATCTCTTTCGGTCTATATGTCTTAGTATTCTTATCGTTTTAAAAAATAGTTGGATTTTCGTCTGGATCCTAATTTTGATGTTATATCTGATTGTTCTGCCGATTCGTTGAGGTATGTTTGATCTGCTCTATATGCTGTGGGGGAAGGGCTATTGTTGGGTTGCCTGAAACTAGGATTTCTAGAGTGCAACATTTTTAGACTGAAATTGATTATTGTCTTGATGTGTTTCCCTGTCGTGGTTAGCTATTAATTACTGTGAAATTGCTACCTAATCTAATTTGTCATGGGCCTACAATAAGTTGCCCTTTAGAGAACAAATTTTTGTAACATGGATTTATTAGCAATGGCCAACATGAGCAAATGTCATTCTCTTTGTATCTCGCAAGTATCAATCACACCAAACAACATTGTACCCTCGGACACCATTGTCAATCATTGCATCATTACTCAGTGTTTGCATAATGAGAGGCTCTGTCTGAACTCATGAAGTTAGTGTAAATATTTTATTGCAGGGTGAAACCAAACCTTTCAAGCCATTTAGAAATCACTATTACACCCCCATATAAGACATTTGAAAGCACGTCTCCTTTCTGGCACTCCATCAAGAGAGCTTCTGCTTACTCAGCATATGGTAAAGACTCATCGTTTTTCTTTTCTTTATCACTTCCATGTTGGAACCCTTATTGAAAGTTTGTTTTTGGATGTAATACTTGAATTTGCGTACTAATGTTTATGGGGTCAATTTATTTGTTGTTGAACCTGTTAAACTTATGATCTTTCAGTTGGGTTTTCTCGTTGTTTCCAAATTTTCCTTTGTCTGACATGCTCTATGTGTTGACGTTCTTGTTGGCACAAATCCAATGTTTTGTGGTTTAAAGATGTGCATGTTGACGTTTGTGTTGGTATAAATAAAATGTTTTGAGTTTAATAGATCTATAGCTTTGTGCTTATTTGAGTTTGGTACAAATTCAAGTTTCACCAAATTTTAGTCTGCATCTTGATATAGATGTTATATCAAGATGCTTACCTTTGGGTGAGTGTTTTCAGATTGATATAGATGTTATATCAAGATGATTTTGCCTGAACTTATCTTAAATTTGTTTGGCCACAATTCTGTTTTTTTCCTGATGTTTAGCATCATTTTCTTCTACACGTAACAAGGTGAACACTGAACACTTGTGTTGTGTTTACGGTAGAACTAAGTCATGATGAACTTCTTGCTGGTTGAAACACTCTTCCTTTATAGAAGATTGTTTCTTCTTGCGCTGCCCACCATCCTTCAATTAGAGAGTGATCCGAACACCGCTAACCGGCAGCATAAGCGTAAGCGTAACCATGACCCCAATGCCCCGCCAAAATACCTAATCCTCGATAGGATTTCAGAAAGGTTAGCCTTCCTCGAAAGAATTACCCAAGAGTCCAACCGGGAGTGCTTTAAGAACTTGCATTTGTCCTAGAGTGCCTTCTCCGAACTATGTCGAATCTTGCGGGATGAATGTGGTCTAAAGGATGATCAGTATGTGTCAGTCATTGAGAAGGTGGCAATATTCTTGCGCACCGTCTCACACCACTAGAAAAATAGAGTCTTGCAGAGTGATTTTCAACGTAGCGGCCAGACCATCAGCCAATCTTTTCACCAAGTTCTGTGTGTTGTTCTCAAATTTCATGGTTGACTTCTTGTACCACCAGTCCCGATCGATGACACATGCGTTGATAGGCGATGGAAAAGCTTCAAGGTACGGCTCATTAATCTTTTTGTTAACACATCTTACAATAGTATTGCACTTGACTTTCATTATTGTTTGGCTCTTTGCAGGACTGTGTGGGTGCGCTAGACGGCCCCTACATACTGGTACATATCCACGCAGAAGATCAATCACATTACCGAACAAGAAAAGGGCACTTGGCAAACAAATGTCCTTGGAGTGTGTGACACGTGTGGGCGATTTATATACATGCTAGCTGGTTGGGAGGGCTCAGGTGCAAATAGTTGTGTGCTGAGGGACCCACTATCTCGGCCAAGTGGTCTCAGGGTTCAATCTGGTATGTGAAATTCCACATAGGTAGGTTTATGGAATTTGCTTCAAATGCTCCAATTTGATGTGTCGTCACACATTATTTTTGAAGGCACATATTACCTGTGCGATAGTGGGTATATGAATGCCGAGGGGTTCCTCACGCCGTATAGGCAAACAAGATATCATCTTCAATAATGGGAAAGTTGAAGCAGAATGCCAGAAACAGAGAAATAGCTATTCA
>JAOWBN010181858.1:0-16899 GCA_028565015.1 Pinguicula moranensis
ATAATTCTGCTTTATTAGTGAAAATTTATTTTGAGAATTATTTATATAAACAAATTAGATAGTATAAATATATTAACAGGTATAAACAAATTAGGGATTTTTTTATTATTTAAGTTGATAAATTATTATTTTTTATAATTGTTGAGCAAATAAATTATTTTTTTGCCTCTCAAAAAATGTATATTGCTCCCCTAAAAAAATTGTTTTCACCTCTTAAATTTTTATACAACTCTTCTAAAAACATTCCCCCCACCCCCACCCCACAGTTTTTTTTCTTCTGCAGTTCGCCCTTGCTCGATACCTTCAAATTTGAACCACCATCTGGGTCAGGTATTGGCCATCTCTACTCATACAACATTCAATATGAAAATGTATGAACAACCTTATCCTTCTAACCAAAATACTCTCACACATCAAATAATAATCGAAATACCTAAATTTAAAATCAATAATAAAATACCCTCCAAGTTATGATTTTTCTCAACTCGGTTTGTTTTTTACCTCTTAAAAATTATATTTTTTTTCTCTTTTTTTTCCAGATTATTTCAAATGCAGTGTTGTAAAACTCTACTTCCACTTCTCATTTTTTTTATAAGTAGGTAGGAGTCTATTTTTTTCTCCTTCTATTTCTAATGATAATTTTGTGAATAAATAAAATTTATCTTGCCAAATTTAATTGCAAATACTATTTAGTTATCTTAAAATTTTGACTATAAATACTATTTTTATAGTTTTTTCTATTTTTTTTCTATAGTTTTCACAAACAATCAAAAAGTATAAAATGAGAAAAAAAAAATGAGAATTAAAAGACAAAATGAGCAAATAATTAGAGATACAAATTTACCCATTTGAGCCTCTTATAGTACACCTGACTCTAAATTAGTTAAAGCATGATTTGATTGTTATATATCATAGAACAAATCAATATATGACAGAGATTTCCCCATACATCTAAAAATATTAAGGGTACATCTTTATAAATCTGATACGTCGTACAGCTAATTTATAATGACGAATATAATTAGTTTAACAATTACTTAGCACAATTTATAATTTCATATGTTATATATAATTATTTTTATATTCAATTTGATACATTTATTTCAAACAATTAGCCATTATTATTCACCTTCTATTCCCACTCCCTCCACCAACTCCTTGGAAAATTCACCCCCCACCCCCAATTGGAGTCCTTGTTTTTGAAACGTGATGTTATGATTACATTTTCAGTGTATTGATAGCCTCAGTTGATCCATCACTGTCGGCATAAATGGAATGAGAATAGAATAGTAACTCTCAAGAGCCATATCCTCATACATTCATAAGAAATTTGCTGCACATTTACTGCAATTTCTGTCTCTAGTTGGAAGAAACCATTTGGCAACCATCTGCAAACACACAAGGGGTTGGACCCATTAAAACTTTCATAAATCGTGCAATGCTGTGAAAACTGAAAAGGGACTCCGTCTTGTCAATATGTGTGTACAAGATGGTATATGCGCGTTTTTATCAGTGAAAACCTAAAGGCTCTCCCCATTCTTTATATCTGTCTGCTCTTCTTTCTCACTCTTCTTCCTTTCTCTCTTCTGCACTTTCTGTTTTCCTTGGAGAGGTCAAAGTGTTGCAGAACAAAGAGCTTGCTTAAGATTTTCATGCTTAGAAGGTATATGTGCTTTTTTCTCAGTGAAAACATATATACATTCACGTACATACCATATATATAGAGTATGGACTATGATGTGTGTATATGCTTACATGTGATAAGTAGATTAGAATTCCTTGAATCCAAGATGTGAACCAGGATTTTTCATGCTTACAAGTTCTTATACACAGGGAAACTCGAGGGAAAATGCTCTGTTTTTCTATGATATATGATGATGGTAGGATTTCTTACTATTTATATCGTAGCTTAGCAGAGAAATCCAATTGCAGGTTTCAACTTTGATGAAATACATGGAGGTCTACATATGCATCAAAGGAAAACTTTCGGCATTTTGGCCCACAGGGGGTGGAAATTTTGATGACTCTAGGAAGAAGAAGAAGAAGAAGAACAGGAAGAAGAGTGGCTTCCTAATGAATACCACCGGTTCACTATGATTTGGCCCTATCCTATCTGAGCTTTTGTGTCTTTGTTTTTCTCCCATCTTTTTTTTGTCTTGTTGCCTTCTGTTTTTCACCATTCCCGTGTCTTCTTGACCTTGTAAGACCTATTCTTTACCTTGTAAGACCCGACAGTAAATCTCTTTTCTCTCTTTTTAATTTGGTTTTATGCATAACACCCTAATCCTTAGGTTGCACTATTATCCCATTTTCTTGTTCGATTCCTCCCATAACCTGCTTCTCCTTCCTTGTCTATCCCTCCTGAGCTGTATTCGAATTTATAATTCGATGATATATTGTGTGTTTATTATCTCAATGATGTAAATGGGAAGTCCCAAAAACAATATTGGTGCATAATTTTATATTCTGTGTTACTTGTTTACCTGTCTATTCAATTGAATACTACTATATTGCTGGTTGCTCGAGCCATGAATATGAAGTTTCGTAATAAGGGACAGTGGCATGGCAGAGAGTCAGATGACTCAAATGCAAACATTCTGTGAAATTTCAGGTCCTGAGTTTCGGTGTCCTTGTAAATAATGTGACTGCAGAAAAAGTAGTATGAAAATAAGTATTGCTACAGATCTAGTTCAAAAGCTGATAGCTGAATATTATTTTGCACTCTCCTTCTGACTAGTCTCTCAACCACCATTTATATATCGGTAAAAACGGGTAATGGGTATCGCCTAGTTAGGTGTGGAGCCAGTGTGCAAGCAGGGGTGCTCGCCCCCCTCCCCCTCCCTCAAACGGGTAATTATCTATTTTTTTAATCAAGCAATGATTGTATCTCCAAGTTGGTCAATAAATGCTATCTATACTTTTTAGTACAACTTTGGCCTTTTCTAACCTTTTGCTCTACCATAAGTTTGGTGATTGTGTTAAAAGATGTTCTTGTTTGTTATTACTCTGATGTCTTCACGTTTGATTCTAGATTGCAATGAGAATTTTACCATGTCGTCTCATGCTTCTGCGTGTTATTAGATCTAGGCCAAGGGGGTCCCTTCCAGGCTGTCTATTCTTTCATCTTTTTTCACAAACATGATAACATGGCTTCATAAAAAATGCTTATAGTTTTCTTAGTCCGTGTCTTTAAACTACAAATTGTAAAACTCAAACGGACGAAGGAATCTTATGTTGAATCATCGATTCCGTCTCCTTTTATAGGGAATGATTATAAATAATGCAATTAATACAAAAATATGCGCGTGCGTTTTTTCTTTTCTCTTTACTGCTACTTTTCTTCCCTGTCTGCCATGCGTATTCCATATTTATTGTGACAGCTCATAAATTCATCTTTGTGTCTTCCATGCGTGAATGAGACTCTGCATTTATTGTTTCTTTATCATTCCAACACATAAAACCCACATGATGAGTTCTTTGATGCAGAGCAAAACAAGAGTTGTAACATTGTGGACATACGATAGCCATGTCTCCAGAGATAAATGTATATATACCCAAGTAAATCATAGAGGAGAACCCAAGATACTGGCTTCTGTTGTTGATAAGAAGACCGGTGCTTTAGGTTATGAAACTAAGGCCAATTACTTGATGATTATTTTGAATATACTTCCCATAGATTTTTGAACCCTTTCTGGGCACTGCACTTGAACCACTGATGCACGAACTGGTATTGTTCTTAGTCACAAAGTTATAGTTTCCCGGAAAGTAGCATGGCAGGGCGCACACTTGACAGGAGATAGACACAGGCGGTAGAGAGAGAAAGAGGCAAGCCCCTAATTCAAAATAGATTGTGAGGGCCACAGCGCTTCCATTTCCGCGTACAATCCGTAGCCTCAAGGTGTAGTTTTCAGCATGATGAGCAAATTGAGCAGCATTGTGCGCTTGTTGATATTGAGCAGGGAGAATGGAAACACTAGCTAGTTCCATTCACAGAATAAGTTCACCCGTAAGCAAGGCTGGATTTCTTGATAGAATTGGACTATGAGAAACAGGAAAGACTAGTTTAACTACACTAAGCTAGTTGCCCTTGCCCAAACACTCATTTTTAGCTTGTTGGACCGAATAAGCTGGGGCCTTATTTACAGTATGGATCTCCTTCTCCTGGTTTATTGGCATGCTTGGCAGACATGATGATGGCTCCATAACCCTTAGCAACATTGGGGGCAAGAAATATGCATCAACTTTTTTGGGTTCGAATAAGGAAGACCGACAGGGACAAGTAGGGTAGCTCAAAGGGTAAGAGCAAAATGACTCTATTAAATTCCAGTGCTTCTATTTAGTGAAGTTGCTGGAACTCAATACATCAAATGATGCAATGTATATTGGATCGTAATGGAAACGGCCTATTTGTTTAATTACAAGGGTAAGACCGTATACATCTGACCCCAACTTAGTTGGGAATATACTAGGTACATTGTGGATTGTGGAATACAAAGGGTAAGAGAAGGCAAAAGGTAGATTTTAAGACACTCGTTTGGAAAGCAATACCCATTAATTCCTTCACTGACACTGCTTACTTCTTGATTGAGAAATGTAGCTAGTCTTCTTTGTTCTAACAAGGCAGTTCTTTCTTACACCGCTTACAGGCTATTGATTGAGCGATATCAAGGAAGCTTCCTCTAATCTAATTCTGGAAAGACTGATTGGTCAGATAGTAAGAGGAATTGCATGGGCTGGCCTACAGTCGTCAGCAATTAATCCTATTACTCACTTCCTCTGGTCTGCTTGCCTTTTGTTCACTCTCCGATGCTAATGTCGTGTCATGTCCCCCGTTCATTGGCTCAATCACTTTTCGGGGCTAACGGGCCTATTGTGCTAGTATACTCATTGGGCTTAATGGAGATAGCTACAGTGAGTCAACCGAAGATTCCTTACTTCCATACTCCGGTTGGACATGCTCTCTGTTCAAGCAAGCGAAGAGCTAATGATGACCACAATGGGATATCTAAGTAGTTGAGAATAAGACCTTCGGCTCTTTGGAATTGGAATTGTAAATTACAGTGGGTCTACTAGCTATGATCCTGCTGAAGGAGCCATGACTAGATAGGAGGTCTTGATCTCACTCTAGAATGTCATCATCCTTTTTTTTCTCTCTCCACCTTTCCTCTTGCATCTCTCTAGATCTCACTCACTTTCACACACTGCACACTGACCTCCTATGGAGGTTGAAGCGGCAGAGCCACCTGTTGGTGGCCCACTGGCTATGACTAACGCCCAGCCGGTGGAAGTGGTGGCTATGGCGCCAGGGGGAACGCAGCCGGGGGTCGATGGCGCTCTGAAGGCGGGACAGTCCGACGGACTATGGACACTTGTGAATGGTAGATGGGGTGCTAAAAGTCACCTAAAGGATAAAGTTGAAAGCTCCAAGACAGGGAAGCAGCAATGGAATGATGAGGCTACTGAAGGAGCATGGCGTGACTTTCTATTTCTCTGACTTCCCGGAGAATTGGTCGGAGAAGGACATGAGAACTGCGTTCAGCAAGCTAGGCCTTGTTGGTGAGATAACGATTCCAAGGAAGCTGGACAAAGAAGGATGACGATTTGGTTTTCTCCGTTTTCAATTGGTCGATAGTGTCGGTCGAACAATGATGCGAATGAACGCTATCAAGGTGTGTGACCGTGAGATCAAGGCAAATGTTGTGAGTTACCCAAAAATGAAGGCTATGCGTGCTGGTGAACATATAGCGATGGAGCCTAATCGGAGGAAAATTGTTAATCTCCCAGGGCACCAGCTGTGGAAGACGTCCATATTTCATTCAAGCCGACAGAGGATGAGATGGCGTTTCTGCGTATATGTTTCATCGTGACGCTGGAGGAGGCGACTCACGAAGCCGGAAGGGGCTAGAAAATTGTAGTGTTGCCCGGCTCTCAGGGACTTAGGTCTTGATCATAATGAAATCTGATCAGGAAATCGATGAATTTGAGAGGCCCAATCAAAAATGGGAAGAGACGGGGCTGTCAGATGTCAAGAGATGGCTGCCTTTCGCGGCAACCCATCCTAATGACAGGTGGTTTAGATTTATGGGCATCCCGGTGGAAGCATGGAACAGATGTTTTTTTATGGACATCGGAACGCCACTGGGACGCTTGTGCAGATTGATGAACAACAGTTTAACGTGGTGCGTATGCTTATGTGAAAAAAGGATTTGGCAACGGTGGCCTCAAATTTCATACTCATAGTATAATCGGTGCAATATCCGATCTTGGTTATAGAGGAATGACTCCCATGGCAGAAATGGCCCCTGCGAAAGGTTGCAATAGCTGCGGGTACAGCGGAAAACCGGTCAAGTCTAGACGTGAAGGAGTGGCCGGCACTGGTATCGCCGGAGAAGATGGATAACATCGCAGGTATCGAGACCCCGAGAACAGTGCCCAACGGGAAGTCAACTACAAAGACCGTTGGACCAGCCACAGTGGTACAGCTGGAGCATGTTAATGCTGAGACACATGAACGGACAGGTCCCTCAACCAATAAGGAAATAGGGCAGGACACGCTGGCTAAACCAGTTCTCGAGGATAGAACGGGGTAGTCTCCTCTACCCAGTCAACCATGCTCGGACATGTCGAGTGAAGGGAGGCCAACTCTCTGCAGGCCCCAAGCATTAAGTAAGAACTTATGTACTCATGGGATAAGCTCTATTCAGATAACGGAGCAGGTATGCAGTGAAGGGGGCCGTATCCCAACTATGACCGACTCTAAGTTGAACCTGGATAATGATGAAAATGCCAGCCTCCATAGCCGAGAGAAGATAGCACTGGATAAGCTGGATATCGCCAAAATTGATGCGAAAGACATTAACTATGAAGCGGTAACTGGAAGCAGAGTGGAGGATTAGCTCGAGAAGCTGCCACATGCCAGACCGGGGGAGCTAACTAATCATGCCCTCATGTTGAGCCAAGAAGGAAATCCCGGTGCAGGATGGCAAGACGAGCGTGAGGATAGGGTGTCCAGCAGGAAGTTTAAGCTCAAGAAGCTGCTACATGCTTTTATGGGAGAGGACTGCTCTGATGGGGAGGAGATTGAGTATAGGAAGAAGAAAGGGAAGGCACAGCTTTACTACTCGGAGCCCACAGAGGGCCTTTGGAGGTCGGGGAGGACCACCTTACGACCAAAAAAACTCACCCTTTAAACGCCTGCCAAGGCAGCCAAGGAAGCCCACCTATGGGCTATGTCAGAGAGCCAAAGGACTCAGAATCAAGTTTAGGTGTTTAATGCTAAGTAAGGCCTTATATTGGAATAGCAGAGGATTGGAGAACACGAGCATATATATATATATATATATATATACAGTTATGGCAGAAACATAATGAAGTTAGTCTCCTGGCTATAGCTAAGCCCTTCCTCCCCGAATCTAGGATGCAATGGATTGGATACACAATTAAACTACCGCACTGCGTAGCGAATGAGGTGGAGTAGGGAAGGCTATGGGTTTTCTAGAAGGCAAAAGGTGAGTTTGAAGTTGCTGCGATTCATGCGCAAGCAATTTCTAGAAAATGGAGACAAGGAGGCGTGGAAATTATGGTTATTATAGTGTATGGAAGATGCCAATATATACAAAAAGGGAGCTATGGGAACACATTAGAGGAATGAAATCTGATAGCATGCCTTAGATGGTTCTAGGGAACTTCAATGTCCTCCGTTTGGATAGGGAATGAGTTGGGGGTTCCCCTCGTCTACGTAGGCCAATGCAGGACTTTAATGACTGTATACATGACTGTGTCCTGATGGATTTGAAACAAAATGGCTGAGCCTTGTCATGGTGCAATGGTAAGTCGAGTAGGAGCAGAATCTGGGCAAAATTGGATCGAGTGCTGGTAAATGAAGGGTTGTTGGCTCTTTTTTCCAGAAGCTCTTATACCTTGTTAAGAAGGAGAACATTGGATCACTCTCCTATATTGGTTAAGCTAGAGGAAAGGGAGCAACCATATGGCATTCGGCCTTTTAAGTTCTTGAATATGTGGGGAAAAAGAGGAAACTTCCTTTCCCTGATGGTATATACTTGGCGTGCAGTTCAAACTGGTAGTGGCTTATGCTCCCTTGGGCACAAGATGAAGATTGTCAGGCAGGTACTGAGGAGATGGAATAAGGAAAGCTTTGGAAGAGTGGAATCCCACATTCAAAGCCTTGAGATGAAGCTGGAACAAATTGAGCATAGTCTACAGTCTCAACATTAAGATGATTTAGAAGTGGAGTTGCTTACAACACAGGCACAATTGCTAGAATGGGAGAGCAAAAAATTTAGCAAACTATCTCAGATGACAAGGAAGAGCTGGCTCAAAAAGAGTGATAAAAAGACAGATTTTCCATGCCTCTCTTAGGATTCAGCAAAACAGGAAGTGTATCACAGAAAAGAGACTCTCGGATGGCTCTACCCTTTCTGGTGCCAAAGCCATTCATGAAGTAGTTGTGGAATTCTTCCAAAATCATCTGAATAGCCCAATCCAGACAGAGCATGCAAATGTGCAGGGACTGTTTGATTACAAGCTATCAGAAATGGATAATGTCATGATGGGAGTGGTTCCATCGGTGGAGGAGGTCCGAGCTGCCTTGTGGTCCATCCCAAGCAGTAGTGCCCCAGGGCCAGATGGTTTTACCTCCGAATATTTCAAGCTAACATGGGACATCACAGGCCCTGACCTAGTAAGAGCCGCAAGGGACTTCTTTCACGGATGCCAACTCACTCGTGGCCTCTGTTCCAACCTGATTACCCTGATAGCTGAAGTAGACAACCCTAATTGCCTCTCTAAGTTTAGGCCAATTAGCCTTTGTAATGTGGTTTACAAGGTGTTGGCCAAATTATTGGCTAAAAGAATGAGTCCTTATATGCACAGACTGATAAATGAAGAGCAGAGTGCCTTTGTGCAGAACAGAAGTATATTTGATAATATTGGGCTTGCACAGGAGATGGTGCATTCTATCCACAAGAAAAACCAGGGAGGGAATATTTTGATGAAGCTGGATATGGAGAAAGCCTACGATAGGGTGAGGTGGATATTCCTGGAGACAGTCCTCAAGGAAAATGGATTTTCAGACAAGATGCATGGGTTGATCCTGCTATGTGTGAAAGGGCAATGGTTCTCCAGAACCATGAATGGTACCAGCCTGGGGTTCTTCCGATCCTCCCATGGCCTGCAGCAAGGGGACCCCTTGGCCCCGATCTCTTCATCCTTGTACAGGATGCCTTATCTTGCCTCATTAGGAGGGGTATACAGCAAGGGCGGATCAAAAAGTTCACTCATCCTCTTAGCATCCCGACCATCTCCCACTTAATGTTCACAGATGATATTCTCCTTCTATCTAGTGGGGATATAAGATCGGTCAGAGCAATCAAAAGCATCCTGGATAAGTTCTTTTCTTGGTTAGGTCAAAGGATCTGCCACGGGAAATCATAACTTATCTTCTCAAAGCACATCAGCTTGGCACACAGAACTCAGATTAAAAGGACCACATGGTTTAGAGAAGGTTCCCTCCCCTTTACCTACCTGCGGGTGCCCCTCTCCTCTGGAAGATTGACAAGATAAATGTTGGATCCTCTTCTATTCAAAATTAGGAAGAAGATAGCTGGATGGAAGGGGTGTATTCTGTCTCAGGGAGAAGACTAGTATTAATAAAGAATGTGATGGCAAGCCAAGCAATGCATTTGCTGTCTGTCCTGAAACTGCCTCAAGGAACCTTGACTGAGATAAGAAAAATCTTTGCAAATTTCCTTTGGGGAAGTGCTGATGGTAAACAAAAACATCACTGGAGGAGTTGGCCTAGAATATGCAGGCCCGCGGGGGAGGGGGCTTGGGTATTCGAGACCTGGCAGATGTGCAAAAGGCCATGGCCATGAAGATTTGCTACAAAATATTATCTGAGGATAACCTTTGGGCCAGGTTTTTAAAATCTAAGTATACCAGGCAAGTGCACTTAAGTGAGAGATCTGTTAGGAGCCAAGACTCTAGGTTCTGGAAATACGCTAAGCTCATGAAGTCCGAGGTTCTGGACCATATCAAAATCATACTTAGGAAGGGGAACTCCTCCTTTTGGTTTGTGGTTGGGTTCAGGCCCCTTAGCTACCAGAGTTTCTGAAGTTCTTAGGAAGGATGCAAAGGTAAAGGGTTTTTTGACTGAGGGGCAGTGGGATGGCCAAGCACTAGCACAACTGGTCAATGCAGAGTTGGTAGAGGAGATTAGTCGGCAGAAGGCACCTAAAGCTTTAGATTCCTTGGACAAGGTTATATGGCAACCCGAGAAGGATGGTCATTTGTCCCTCAAATCAGCATGGGAGCTAACTAGGTGTAGAACACAACCACAAGTGGCTGAAGGTTTCTTTTGGAACAAACATACCCCTACAAAGATATCTTTGGTGTGCTAGAGAGCTTGGCAAAAGTGCCTGCCTTCGGATGAATGTTTAGGGAGGAAAGGAATCTCCATGGTATCCACGTGTAACTGTTGTGAGGAGAGACATGCTGAAACCACAGATCACATCCTGTCAGGTGGAGTACTGGCTACTGAGATGTGGAATAGAGCTGCCGCTGCCTTTGGTGTGAACTTTCAACACTCGAATACTTGGAAAGGAAGGGTTCTTCAATGGATAGAGCTGACAACAAGAACAGGCCTATCAGGTACGATTGCAGCTATAGTCCCAGCTATTCTAACATGGTTTTCTTTGGGTTTATAGGTGCAAAGCTAGATACGAGAAGGTGTATCAAACGAAGGATCAAATCTGGAGAGGGATCAGGAGGATGACATGTGAAGTCATTGAAGCCAGCAATAAGTCCTTCAAGCTGAAAACACAGGATAGAGAGCTACTGGAAAACTTCAACATAAAAGTTCAGAGACACTTTAGGGACAGAGCTAAACTGATACGGTGGACTAAACCTCCATATGGTTGGGTTAAACTCAATACGGACGGCAGCTCGTTGGGAACCCTGGCCCCTCAGGAGGGGGTGGCATCGTTCGAGATGATAAAGGCAATCTCCTGGCAGACTTTGCATCCCCTTTTGTCCCAGGCACGAATAATGCAACAGAGTTGCAAGCGGTCACGACGGGTTTGAGGATCTGCAAGGAGTCAGGATGGACGGATATCATGCTAGATACAGATTCCCAACTCCTTGTGGACTGGATATCTAAGAAGAAGTGCCACCTATGGTACTTGTGGGATTATTGGAAAGATTTCAACACTGTCTGTGATGGTCTACGCGTGAAAGTCAATCACCAATACAGGGAAGGTAATACCGTTGCCGACTTTCTGGCCAATATGGGGGTTGTAGATGTGGAGATGCTACCCAACTACCAAGACCAACCAAAAGAATGCTAAGACTGGACAGAGCGGGCCTTCCTAACATCTGGATGTAGCTACTCACTTACGAGTGGCAGCACCCCAACACTGATCTGAGATTTATTCTGGGAAGGTTAGGGGGAGGGGGGAGTAGGCACCCTTGGGGTGTAGCTTATGTAAAGGTTTGATCCCACCTAAAGGGAATCAGTTTATGTTTAATGCAACGTCCTATTTAATAAAAACTCTAGAATGTCAAGGTGAGGATACTATCATAACGCTTCTCAACCATAGCCATATAAGCAATGGTTGGATCAAATAGTGATGTTAAAAGGTGGGATTCCTACATGATCGAGATAAAGAGAATAGAGAACCACTACGCCATAAATAAGATGAGAGTATTCAATAGACAATCCCGTGACTTTTTCCTACAAGTAAAGAGATGAGATAGAAAGAGACTGGCGTTATAAGAATGCTATGTAGACAAAAGACAATAGTATTTATGCTATAATAGACACCCCTTGCTTGGAAGTTGTAGTTTCCAGTACATCGTTCATCAACTGATAATAGAGATGGACGTTCTTAACCATTAACCGGGAAACCTGTAGCACCCGGACTGAAAAAATTCAGCAATTTTGAAAATTGACGGTTAAAAGTTTATAAGTTATATAAGTTTATAACTTTATAATTATAAGTTATGTATGTTTTATAAGTTTATAAGTTTATAAGTTTTTAATTTTTGTAAGTTAATAAAGTTTATAAGTTATATAAGTTTTTAATATTTAAATTTTACAATTTTATAATTTTTAAATTATAAGTTATATATGTTTTATAAGTTATATTATAAAAACTAAAATCTAAAGCAAAAAAAAATAAAATCTCCACCTACCGGATTTAAGTGGATTTAGCCGGCGACCGGCGGAGGAGCGCCAGATTATATTAAAAACAAATAGAATTAAAATTCAAAGTTTCAACTTTCGAACTAGTCGTTGTCGGCCGACCGCCGAAGGCAGAATCTGTCAGCCTATACTAAAAAAATAATAATTAAGTTTCAAACTAGCCATTGCCGCCTGCTGCCGGATTCCGGTGGTCAGGCGGCAGAATCAGGTGATATATATATAAAAAATAATAAAAATCAAAATTTCAATCTAGTTGTTGCCACCCGACCGTTGGATTTCGGCTGTGCCGATCAAATAGTAACGGCTATTTTTTTACCTCTACAAATACTCACTTTTTCATTTCAATCACATCAATTTCTTACTCTTTCTCAACTCTCATGACTCAAGTCTCATTTACTATTTGCACTTCGAAGTTCGATTATGAATTTCTTACTACTAGCGATTTTATTTAGCAATTGTTATATTTATTTTTTACTCTACCGAGAAAATGTCAAAAAGATCTCATATTACTTGTTCTTCATCATTACCTCCTTCCACATCCCTCGCCCCAATTTTGAGACGATATTTCACGAATTTGTTTAACAAAAATATTGATTTTACTGCTTTGGAAGAGTTGGAGTTGGAGTTGCAATTTATGGAAGGAGGAGGTTCGTTGCCCAATGAAGATTTTGTTTGCTCTAGTGGAACTGAAACTTTTTCACCTCGACCGCCGCCATCGATCTCTCATCCTCAAACTCAACATCAATATACCTTACATAATAATAAGACGAGCAAATCTTGAATATGACTCAAATTTTACGATAAGGTTCTAGTTTTGAAAAAAGGCCCCGACCACTATTATGCAAAATGCCGATTAGTACGTCAAAATACGAGTTTCATAAATGTAAATATTTTAAAATTCTTTAAGTATATATTTATTTTTGTAAGGAATATTAGTATAAAATTTTATTTGATTGAATATTAGTATTGGTTTAAGTATTTTATTTTAGAAAGTCAAAAGAAGTTATGCAACAACCGTGCTCGTGAGAGGCAGTTTAGGGATGCTATTTAAGTGAGACCATTCTCCACCATATATCTGAGCTTTCTCGTGGAATAGTGAGTACGTCTAGAAAACCGGTATTTAAGTGAGATTGTAACTCCACCGACAACTTGGGTACTTGCTGAATCGGTTCAGGCTTCTTAGTGCTTAGGCTATTTTTTTAATTAAGAATTAGTTTTAACTTAATTTTTTTGGAATTTAAAGGTGGAGATTATGGGTCGCTAAATAATCATAAAAAAATGGCACATCCGGTAGAATATGGGATAGATCTTAGTCAAATCCAACTTTTGAGTAGTTGGGGTAGGAGGTACATCTCCCTCTAGTCTTTCTTTGTTTCAATATAATGAAAATAGAAATAGGGATGATTTAGTCGATTTAAATTGTACGGAGGATCTTTCTTTTAATTTTCTCAAAAGTCGTAATTTTGAACATTATGTGCAAACATGCATAAATCCTGCATGTAGTCGACTCAATCATAAATCACACAATGTTGTCCATTGCAAATGGAGTTGAAAGAGTCATTATTGATAATTCTTTTAGATTTGTGCTAATAATGGACTAGAGCAAAATGGCTCTATTAAATTCCAATGTTTCTATTTAGTGAAGTTGCTGGAACTCAATACATCAAATGACGTAATGCATATTGGTTCGCAACAGAAACGACATCTTTGTATAATTATAAGGGTAAGGCCGTGTACATCTGACCCTCTAAACCCCAACTTAGTTAGGAATATACTGGTTACGTTGTGGATTATGGAATCGTAAATTATACACTACTGATATTAAAAAAAGTTTTTTTAAAAAGAAAGAGAAAATTAAGTCAACTTTTCTCAACTTTTGGGAATCAAAAAATCTTTATATGTAGAGAAATATGGTCCGATCATTTGTGTAAACATGCTTTTATGGGGTAACTTGTTATTGGGTAGTTAGTGAATGGAAAATACATAAAAGAATATTAGCTTATAGGATGTTTGATAAAAACACATAATGCAACTAATATAGGCTCCATGATACTAAGTATATTAAAAAAAATATAACTTACAACAATAAATATATATTGTTTCTTTTGATAATGCATCTCCTGATAATGCATGCATATCTGAATTAAAAGAATTGTTTGATTCTTCTTTTGATGGTTGTTTCTTTGATATTAAATGTATTTGTCATATTATTAATTTGTGTGTACAAGATGCTTTAAACTGTATTGATTTAAATATCAATCCAATTAAAATATTTATAAAATTTATAGCAAATAGACCAAAAGTAATGAAACATTGGTTTAGATTTTATTGTAAAAATGGTATCAGGCCCATTCAATTTAGCACAAATGTAGCAACTTGATGGAACTCAACTTACCATATGCTTAATCAAACAATTTCTTATAAAGAGTTAATGTGTATATTTTTTTAATAAAAAACTTTTAGTATTGTTAAAATATTTTAATGATTGTACCAGAGAATTATCTCATGTGTATAAACCTACTTTGTATCTTATTGTTTCCATTTGTGTTGATATAAGAGAAATGATACATATTTATGAAAAGGAAACTGACTTACAAACTGCCTTAGAAACTATTAGAGAAAAATGATGTAAATATCTTCTAGATATACCACTACTTAACCTAGTTGTAGCCGTCTTAGACCCACACATTAAATTAGAAGGTTTAACAACATATTTAGAAGATTATAACAGCTAGATTTAAAGACGAATATGATGAACTAATTAAAGATTATAATATAATTACAAGTGTAACTAATTTATTAAATGAATTATATTTAGAATATCAAGTACGCTTAGGTATTGCTGTCCATTGCAAATGGAGCTGGAAGAGTCTTCATTGACAATTCTTTTAGTTTTGTGCTAATAATTGACTAGAGCAAAATGACTCTATTAAATTTCAGTACTTCTATTTAGTGAAGTTGCTGGAACTCATCAAATGACGCAATGCATATTGGGTCGCAACGGAAACGACCTCTTTGTATAATTACAAAGGTAAGGCCGCATACATCTGACCCCTCAGACCCCAACGTAGCTGGAAATATACTGGGTATGTTATGTTGTTATGTCGTTGTAAGTACGCTTAGGTATTACGACTCAACCCTTTAGGGTATCTGTTTCTGGTGGAAGCAGTTCTAGTGGAACCTCAAGGTTGAGGTATCTAAGGAGCCGACTATCCGGTAAACGTGTCACGCCTTCGTCAAGTTCCACATTTGTGAAACTTAACCATTACTTATCTACTACTTTTGAGATTGCACATATAGGTGTAAAGGAGGATGACAATATGCTCGAAATTTTTGGCCGGTAGAGGAGCAAATCACGAGATTTTTCAATATTATCGGTCATGGCAAAAGAGGTTCTAGCAGGTCCAGTTTCAATCGTCGCCATAGACAATCATTTAGCCTTGGAGGGTACCTGTAAGACGACCACCGTTCAAACTTAAGACCTTAGAACTTGGAATATCAAACGTGCCTATAGGATTGGATAGTCGCGGAACATAGAGATCAAGAACATCCACCCGTTGAAGACGACCCATTCAAACTAAATGAAGATATGGGATCAACAAGCACATCAAGCCCAACCGATCTCGAGTAATCAAATATATAATTAAGGTAAAAAAATTTGAGAACTACGTGTACTTTGATTCATTCATAAATGATAAGTAGGCAATTTGACTATAAATCTTAATTCATTTATAGTTAAATTCAAGACATTCCCTCACCTTTTTTTCGTAATTATATTAAAAATAAAAAATAATTGAGATTATCAATATAAATATTTATATTATATTTTTATAAATTATATAAGTTTATTATTTTATTAGATTATATATTTGTAATTTATAATTTTTATTCTCATTTTATATAATGATTCTATTTATATTAAATGTTAATAATATATAAAAATAAAAATTACAAATGTAAGTAAATTGCAAATTATAATAATATATTTTAATTTTTATACACTTATATTTCAAATATATATTAAGTAAAAAGTTTAAAAGAAAATTGGAGTAATAATGAAAATTAAAAAAAAAACTAAAAAAAAGTCGGGTACATCGGAGGTTACAACTGTAGGATCGTGTGGGCCGATTTCAAACGTTTCGAAGATTTTCAACTTCGAACCAACAACGAAATTGGGACCCAATTCGTGTTCTAAATCATGAGAGAAGCCGTTCGTACCTTAGTTTAACAGGAAATGGAAGAACTCGCCGGAGCTTGAACGGAAACCACAAAATTCCGAACGGAATTTTTGTACCAAACAGTCCCCAACGTAGAAGACCTCTACCCGGAGCACTCCCTGATGAAGAGAAAGAGTTGCTAGACTCTTTTCCGACAAAAAAACGGCGACGAGAATCGGTTGGAAGTTTTCTCTTGTTCGTCGTTCTCGAAGAAGACAACGAAGAGCTCGTGCGTGCAGAAGTCTCTAGATAACTCTCCTCAACCGACCGAGAAAATGAGATAAGTATCTCATTCAAATGGGCCAAGCCCAATTTTTTTTTTTTTTTAACTTAGTTGCGATTGGGCTTCACGGCCCATCAATTCGGACTTCAAATAAAAACAAGTCCAATTGCTTTGGATTTAATCTCATTAAATCCCATTAATTCTCGTCCGTGAAATTCGCCAATTATGTCTCACATAAT
>JAOWBN010181869.1:0-16897 GCA_028565015.1 Pinguicula moranensis
TTAGGGTGTATAAACCTCAAGGGAAGTGGTGGTGTGGACTACTCTAGAGGGTGGACACTTGAACACCTCAAAGGAAGAAGCTTTCTTGCATGAATTAGTGATTCTACATGAGGTAAACAAATTCCGTCTCCCTTGTACCATCAAGTTGTGTAAATTAGTAAAGATCATTGGTCAAAAGATCTCTGAAATTTTTGTTATTTATGCTTAACACAAACTTATGTTTACCCTTCCGCACGAATTTTGCATCATGACACGTAGTATAGCTTTCGGAGATCTTACACACCCAACCTCTACTCAGTATATCCGCAAGGTCAAAATTTATAAGAGAAATCCCTTCTAGCTTAATTTGGCCAAGGTGGGTGTTCAACGAGATAAGAATGGCCTCCATGAGTTTCATATTGCATTAAAGATAGCACGATATACCAGTCTTACAACTAGCTCTATTGGCTCTGGCAGGGTACTCGTATGGGATATGGAAAGTAGTGATATGGAGAACCTGATCACGACTGATCAAAAATGGTTATCGCTGGCTCAAAAACCCCTTATCTAAATGGGATATAGAGAAGCATAATATTTGTAGAACGCAGCAAGTCTGGCTTAGGATATCTTGCATAGCTTTACTAACTTGGGAGGAATTAGTGATCAGAGAGATTGGAAGTGTCTTGAAGAAATTGACAAAAGTGGATGAAGCAACAACGAACTGTTCCTCTATGGATTTAGCTCTAGTCCTCATTGAACTTAATACTTTTAGCCAGATTCCACCTATGATTAAAGTCAGCATTGATGATCACATACAATCGCTGCACATTAATGAGGCCAATGGAATACAAAAGAATACTCTAGCATGGTTTAGTCTATCATCAACTTCATCAAAATTTCCTACAAGTTATGGTTAAGATGAATGTGCTTCTGATAATGATCAGGATGAAGCAGACAATATTTTCAACATATCTTCAGGTAACATATATGTCTACCACGTATGAAATGAAGGAAGGGGGTACGTTAGTTACATCTCCATCATGTGAGGTTGGTCAGGAAACTCTATTGTTGTAAAGTAAGTCAGAGAGTCTAGTGCCTTGGACCCCCCTTAAAATTGAATGGTGGCCAATGAGCAACTCTTCTCGCTCTAACACCATTAGGAGTGAAATCAAGGTGCCAGTCTCTTCTCATGAAACTTGTGCTCAGTTGCAAACAAATTCTCTAATAGATATAAAAAGTGGGAGCTCTATTATTAATACAGGCAGCATTATCGTACTAGATTCTGACATTAAGCCGGAATCCTTATTAGTAGCACTAACATCTACAAACTCAGTGGTTGATTCGGTCTCTAGAAAGATATAATCCAAATTTGCTACCACATAACTCTACTTCTAAGATAACTCAAAAGAGACCATGTCAAACTCGTTAATAGTAAGCTTAAACAAATGAATTCAGGGGACCGGTTTCAGAATAGTAGGGAGAAAATAGGAAAGCTTAAGGGTAAGAAAGCATTAGTCAATGAAGATAATCACATATAATGTACGTGGCCATGGGGGACAATGGAGAAATAAATGAATGCAGTCTCTTATCCTGCAGTACAAAATGGATTTCCTTAGTCTTCAAGAAACTAAGTTAGATACCATTGACAGGAGATTATGTCAGAGGCTATGGTACAATGAGGATTTTGATTGGGTTTATAGTGGGGCAATAGGTCAATCTGGAGATCTCCTCTGCATCTGGAATAACAAAAAATTTGTTCGAACAAACACCCTTTCAGGCTCTAGTATTATGGGAGTCACAGTTACATGGTCAGATGAGCAGGTGATCAGTAATATGATTAATGTCTATGGTCCATCAAAGGTGAACCAAAAGGAAATGCAATGGAATCAGTTGTGAGAGTTGTATAAAAATAAGGATCAAGAGAAGCGGTGTATTATGGGTGATTTTAATGCTATGCCAAAACAAGAGGAAAGAAAAGGAAGTTCTAATCAGAACTATTCTGCAAAAATATTCTCCTTTAACAAACTTGTCTGGGACCTATGGTTGCATGATCTGCGAATGATTAATAGGAACTTTACTTGGTATTTAAGTTCCCACAAATGCATGAGTTGGCTAGATAGATTCCTATTGAATGATGTATGGATGCATTCTCACTCAAATTGGGTTCAAATTGGTTTAGAAAAGAAAGACTTGAATCATTGTCCAGCTAGTTTGTCCTCCACTATTCATATATGAGGTCCTAAACCGTCAATAGTGTTGGACTGTTGGCTTGGTGATGATGAGTACAATACGCCTGTAGAGAATTCTTGGATTCCACCCACTGGAGACATATAGTCAAAGCATAAAGTCTAAAATCAAGAGATTAAGATAGTATATTCAAAGATGTAATGCTACTACTTTAAGAGATCTGGAGGGTACTCGAAAGAGCATTCTGCAGTCTATACAAGCAAGAGAATTGTCAGCAAAATTATAAGATGAGCTGTTTGAACAGAGTAAGACAGAGTTTTCTCAACTGTGTGAAGACCTGATCCACATCAAAAATCAAGAATAACCTGGCTTCGAAAAGGAGGTGTAAACTCTTCATATTTTCATAGTTGGATTAATAAGTCACGGAATCAAAATGCTATCCAAGGGATCTGGGGAGGACAAGTATGGTTGGATGAAGTGGAAGATGTTAAGAATTGCTTCAAAAAAGATATACAAAGAACTATTAGAAAAGACCATGACTTCCAGAGACTTTATTCAGGAAATTATCTCAGGAGTCAAGCCTGGCTTTGATTAAACCATTTACTGAGCAAGAAATTCTGGAGGCTATCAATTCATGTGCTAGCGTGAAGAGTCTAGGACCTAATGGTATAAAATTTCGTTTTATAAAACATTTTATCCACTTGTTGAAGGGAGACATAGTTCATATGATGCTTGAGTTTTACATAAATTGCAGGCTAGCGGCGGGCAGTAATTCAGCGCACATTACATTGGTTGCTGAAAAGACTAATCCTCATAAAGTTGAAGACTAACGACCTATCACTCTTATTGGCTACATGCCAAAAATCATATCAAAGACAATGGATATTAGACTGGCAACTATAATGGATGACCTAATTTCTCCTAATCAGATGGCTTTCTTAAATGGCAGGAGACTTTTGGATGGTGTCTTGATTGCAAACGAAGTGGTGGATGAAATAAAAAAATTGATGAAGTAGAATCTTATATTTAAGGTGGATTTTGAGGAAGCCTTTGATATGATCAATTGGAAATATCTTTGTGATACTATGGAAAATATGAACTTCCCCCAACATGGATAGCATAGATATATGAACTTTTGACGTTTGGTTCTACATCTGTCTTGATCAATGGAAGTCAAACACAGGAGTTCATTCCTCTGCGTGGACTCAGACAGGGTGATCCCATTCCCCCTTTTTATTTCGGATAGCTGCTCAGGGCCTCTCAAATATGATAGATAAGGCTACTACTTTTGATAAATTTCAACCTCTTCAGATTGTTAAAGACAACATTGCACTGTCCCACCTCCAGTTTGCTGATGCTACGTTGCTCCTTGGCCAAGCCTCATGGGAAACAATTACCTTATTTAATGCCATTCTCCAAAATTTCGAACTTATCTCTGGATTAAGAGTCAGCTTAGTAAGAACAATCTATATGGTGTCAATATTCAGCAGACTACATTGATGGATATGGCAGCTTATTTGATAGGTAAAGATGATCAGCTACCCTTCAGATACCTAGAAGCTTGCCAGTTGGTAGCAATTACTGGAGGTCATCTACTTGGAAACTAGTAGTAGATAAATTTGAGTGAGCACTGAATGCTTGGGAAAACAAACATCTCTTTGCGGGTGGTAAACATGCTTTGATTAATTCTGTACTTAATGCTCTCCCCTCTAACTTTCTTTCCTTTTCCAAAGCTCCACCACTGGTTATTAGAAAGCTCACATCTCTTTGGGGTACAATGAAAGACAAATGAAATTCATGGTCGAAAATAGCCTTGCCTAAGCATCTAGGTGATCTAGGAATCACGAACATTGAACTCTTCAACAAAGCTCTTACGAAAAAATGGGGTGAAAGGCTCTTGATGGGGAAGCATAGTTTAGCTATGGATATCCTGTGCTCCAGATATGGACAGGAAGGATATATGAAGGTTGGCAATTTGCGAGAGCTATAGAGGCCACATCAGCAGTTAACTATTAGCAGAGGGTGCAGCCTATGCCTCGATGTGGTGGAAGGACCTGCAAACACTCCTGTCTGAGAGATGGTTTACTGAACAAGTAAAATTATCTCTTGGCTCTAGTGATGGATCCCAATTTTGCCATGATAGATGGACTCATAATGATTGTTTAGCTGAATTATTTCCCCAGTTATACAGTATTACATTGAACAAAAATGTGTATGTAGCAGATGCATGGCAGTGGGTAAATAATAGATGGATCTAGGATTTAAAATGGCGAAGGAACTTGAGATCACATGAACAGCCTTTGCTTGAGAATCTCTTTTCTCTAGTACTGGATGTGTCACCAACTGGGATGAATGCAAATCATTATACCTTCTCACAGGGAATGGTTGGAAACTATGTGACTAAGTCATCCTATCAACATCTTATTGATGCTCAGTATGTGGTCCATTCTGGATGGAAATGAGGAAGTTAGTATCCTTGTGGAACCGTTTTTCTCAGACTAAACACATCATCCTTCTCTAGAGAATCTATTAGGACGTAGTGCCAGTCAAGGATATTCTCAAGGCAAGAAACATAATGCCTTTGGATCAGGAAGAATATTGTCCCCTCTGGCACACAGGTATGGAAACTATCCCTCATCTATTTCATAATTGTACTATAACAGTGGATGCTTGGAAGGGTGTGCTGGATTGGCTACTGGCAGAGAGAACGTAGGATAACACCTTGCTTTTTGACTCAATTCCCAATTTGGAGGACTTTTGTTGCATTAAATCTATAGGAACGCCTTGAGGCATGGAAATCAATATGGATCTCCTTCATCTGGCAGATACGGAAAACTCGTAACAAAGCTCACTTTGAAAACTTTGTTATCTGCATTCATAATGTGATACATATTGTTAAAAAGAATACTTTGTTAAGGATTAAAGTAAACAAAAAACCCTACTAATTTCCTTACTCATTCAATGATTGGACTACACAACCGTCTGTATGTATGCAATTCTAATTGTTTACATAATGAATGAAGTGATGACTCTGCTCATCCATGCCACTATATGCTTTATTATGCTTTTGGCTCCATTGTGGTACATGCAACGAAGGGGATGTAAGCTTATAGGAAATCTTATAGTTTCTACTAGGTTCTTGATCTGCTATGTAAGCTTTCCAACATAGACCACTCCAGTACACTATAGGGATAGCTCACCAAACATAATAGAGTTGTGTACCAATATCTCTAAAGCGGGAATTGATAAGTTGATAGCCACGATGTTTAGCTTTAGTGAAAAGTGGATAATGGCGATGAACTGAATGCTGAGTTGCTTTGTAATCTTCGAAGACACTAGGGGAACCATATACTAGATCACCCTTAGTTAAACCAAGGAATGTCTTGATTGGAAGGAGTGCACGCAGATCAAATATCAAGCTAATAGTTGCAGGTAAGACTGTTAGGTGGTGTTGGAGGTACCTTATATTATGCACTTTACTTTTTTGTTTCTTCTTTGTTTTTCTTCTTGTAAATAAACCTTTCCCATAAATATAGAATTTAGCTTATCCAAAAAAAAAACATTTGGACCTCCATAGGAAGATCTCCCTTCTCCTCGGTCATATGTTGTTCACAGAGCATCAAGGCATAGATGCCCCCCTCCTCCAATTCATCAATGAACCTAGACATGGAAAGAAGGTTAGTGATCTTCGGGCTAGAGCAGGAAAAGGTCCTTCCCGATGAGGTGGCAGCACGAACTTTGTCCCTTTGATCCTAAGGGAGCAAGTGTTCCTTCTCCCATCATGCATCACGCTTAGGTCATAATTACATGTCCTTCCCAAAAGTAGGTCGCACGTATCCATGGCAACCACATCGCATCATGCATTTTCAAAGTACTTTTTGCCAATGAAAAAAGAAGCTAAGCAACGTTGATCAACCGTTACCTAGTTGCTCTTGTTGAGCCAAGACAATTTGTAAGGTTTAGTGTGCCTCTTGTTCTTCAATTTCAACTTGTGGATAGCCTCCTCGGCCACCACATTTTCACAACTCACACCACCAATTATCATCTTGTATACCTTGCCATCAATGGTGCAAGTGGTGTGGAAGATGTTGGTGCGCAACCAATCATCCATGGTGTCCTCCTTTGGGGTCAAAATACTCTTCCTTACCAAGAAGTTGTCATGGCCATCACCGTAGAGGATGTCATCATCTTCATCATACATCAGATTCTCCCTCTCATCATAATGATCATCAATCATCAAGTTCTTTTTTTTTGTTAGGCCAAAATTCAATATAAATATAAAAAGTATGTAGAAAGAATGATCGCCAACGATCCGACAGCAACCAACAAAGAAAAATAAAAAATGAAAAAAAACAAGAACACCTTACATGAGACATAAGATACATGTGCATGGACAAGGTGGGTATGCAATAGTGATCAACTAGCTCTCAGCTATGTAGGTTTACATATTACTTACGACAAGGGTAATTACCCTGCTAAAAACCCCAGCTCTGCCTATAAACCTTATAGCATCAAGGTCATAAGATTGTCGACTAGCTCTCTAAAGCTACAGGCTAAGTACAACATTGATCTATTGACCTTAGACTATGCAGGCCGTCATAAATATGGTTACAGGAGTCTTTATCGTGGTAGTTAACAAGGCTAAGCCTGTACACCTTATAGCATCTTAACCATCTGATTTATTGCCCCATTCTTATCCACAACATACATTTCAAACCCTTTGGTTACTGCTCAGATATGCTCTATTATGCAGAATTATGCTCAGTTCAACTCGCTATCGCTCTGTTATGCGTCCATTACTATCGCCACATGCCAAGTACCAAACATGTGGTTGCATGATCCCTTCTATCTATTACTCTGAGCCAACAATCTGAATTCCCTCTCCAAGTGTTCCTAGATACGCAACACACCCCTTTCCTAGTGTTTCCCCATGTGATTTCTCTTTTGTGGCTTTGCATGGAGTATTTTAGTGGCGTAAATCCCTCATATGCAGCCTCCTACCTGTACCACCAAGAAGTAAATAGATAATACAATAGCATAATAATTCCACTTCACAACATAAATTGCATAGCATCCACTGCTCACAACCTTACAAGGATCAAGGTGCCAATATTATGGCATTAGAGACTTAGAATGCAGTTGATCCATTCCCAAAGCTATACTTATCAATGATGTTAGGGTAAGGCTTTTTGTTCTGTATGGCTCAGTTTGGTAGCCAGATTGGAGTAATCCTTCCTCGTGGGTTATTCACGGGTTATCCTCTTTTAGCCTCCATTTGGTAATTCTGCTTCGCGGGTTATTCACGGGATAACGCAAACCCTTCAACTTTTCCAGACAGAATTTGCGGATAAAATGTGCCATAATCCCGGGTCCATCCCATTTTATTCAGGTTGTGAGATAAAAACTGTGTGGCTACCAAACGTTAGCTTAACATGGACAGCAACCAGGTAGCCCAAGTTAGCCGCCTTCTGACTAGCTACCAAACGGAGCCTATGAATACCTCCAATTCTCTGAGATATGGCAATTCTGACACTCTCAATGGCCTTCTCCAAGTCCACCTCCATTTCCATTGATCTCCTTCCAGTACCTTGATTCCGCAACACTTATTTGTTAGTTCCCCACCACTCAAAATAGTCTTCGGCACTTTTTGGCCAGCAATATGTTCTATTGCCACCTATGAGTCCAAAAATAGATTCCAACCCCGCTGCCCAAGATCACTCTATAGTTCTGAGAGAACCATGTGACATTCATCATCTCTTGCACTTTACACCACCATCTACTTGGGTAAGCAGCACTCATTCTTCTCCTTGCATTTATAAATTGTGTATTATGTGTTCTGATTTGTCTAAGTTCACCTACTTGAATAATCCCATCTTCCCCATTTTCAGACCTTAAAACTGCTACAGCTGGGGACCTCTCTCCATTGATTAATCTGTCTCCCCATTTACCCAACATTGCATCATTAAAATCTATCAGGTTCCACAATCCCAGACCCCCCTTATCCACTGATGTTGTGATCTTCTCCCAAGAACTCCAGCGAATTTTCCTTTTCTCAGCTGAACTCCCCCCCAAAAAATCCTTTTGAATTGAAACCAGCTTCTTAATAACAAGTTCAAGGGATTTGATGAAGGAGAAATAGTGGGAGGGCAGAGCTAATAGCACATAATTTAGCAATGTCAGTTTTCCTGCCGCAGAGAGCTGCCTGTGTTCCCATCTTGTCAGTGTCATACTGAACTTAGCCACTATCAGTTTCCATGTAGCCATATTACTCACTTTTGATATAATAGAAAGTCCCAGGTACTTGAAAGGAATATTTCCTACCTGACAATTTAGAAATGCAGTCATCTCCTCTACTAAAGAGACAATGGGTGTTAATGCCTGTCAACTTTGTCTTATGAAAGTTGATCTTTTTTTTGGTTTAGGCCAAAATTCAAAATAATTATAAAGTATATACAAAGAAGGATCGCATACAATCCGACAACAAGCCAGGAGAAAAGGAAAATAAATTGCAAAAAGCCAAGAACACCTGACATGATACATACGATACATGTGCATGGGCAAGGTGGAGATACAATAGTGATCAACTAGCTCTCAGCAATGCAGGTTGCCGTGTTACTGACAACAAGGTTCTTTGCCCTCCTAAGAACCCAGATCTACCTGTATACCTTATAGCATCAAGGTCATAAGATTGCCAACTAGCTTTGTAATGTACAGGATAAATATAGCATTGATCTATTGACCTCCAGAATTTCTTACCGTGGTAGTTAACAAGGTTTAGCTTCTATACCATATAGCATCTTAGTCATCTGATTTATTGTTCCCATCTTTGTCCGCTGCATACATTTCTAGACCCTTCGGTTCTTACTCATATATGCTCCGTTATGCAGAAAAAACTCTGCTCAGTTCACTCTCTATGGTTATGTTATGCAGACCTTCTTAATCCACTTGCCAAGTATCAAACATTTGTTGCATCACTAGGAACACTTTAACATGGTAGATTGGTTGCACAGTATATGAGGCATCATTCTCATATCTTTTCCTTGATATTTTCCATGTGGTTTTTGTTTTGTGGCTCTCCATGGAATATTTCAGGATGTGACCCCTCATATCCAGCCTCCTACCTATACCTCAACGATTTAAAGCGATAATACAAGAGTGGAATAATTACATTTCATAGCATATATTGCAATGCATCATTGTCCACAGCTAGGTTAATAAGGATTCAGTGCCAATATTCTTATATTAAAGATTTAGAATGCAGTGTAAGCTTTTTACCTGGGGAGCATAAAAACAAAATGTGCCCATGTCATTTGAGCTTAGCAGCATGATATGCCTTTGCAGGAGTACTTGTTTCACTAGGATGGCATTTTGTAGCAATTTCCAATTGAAGATCATGATCTTTATTGGTGTGAAGGCATTCTATATAATTGTGAGACCATCAGATTCAGAGATAGAAAAGGGGGGTGAGAGTGCACTGATCTGAGCCTATCCATTTTTAACTGTATACAAGACATGTGAAATTGCTAAGAATATATGGAAAGAAATCAAACCATGTCTATATAAAGACAACCAAACAATGCTACGCACTGCACATGCCCTGCACCAACTCTACAGCTATTCATTATAGGTAAATACAGGGAAATATAGTTGGATGCATGGATAGTCATTTGGTTATCGATGGTATGGACAATATGGAAAACTAGGAACCAATCCTATTTCTCTAGAACATAAGTATAAATCCAAAACATTATCCATTCCATTCAACAGACAACCTTGCAATGGATACGAGCTGCAAGAAAGACAAACTCTTTCCTCTACTCCCTAACTGACCGGATGGTGCATCCTATGGCTTGTATGGCTTTTACCTAAGACAAAAGGAACCAAACTATCTACCATCATAAGTGGTAAGTTGCAAAATCGAATGGAAGGTGACTGTTTCCACACAAATTGGCCGAAGAGTATGCCTAAGGTGAGGGATTAAGTTGAATGACTACAATTAATGACCAGGAAAATCAGATAATCTTCTCTGCTATTTCTTAGATTGATTGAAAAATTCCCTTGCTATTTAATGTCTTCAATTTTGATTACAGCGAAGAGGATGATCTTTACAGCCTACAGATAGATACCATGTTAACACACTGGGCATGAAGGTAAAGGAACCGTACTACTTATGGAGAGAATTTCCTTACCCTACAGGTACAAGCATGGTGATCTAAATGTCGGACGAAGTAATGAGTCAAGTAGGGATAATCTTGCCGGTAGAGGATAGGATTGACACATCGAGAAGAACCCAATTGGGTAGCTGCAACCACTAACTCTTCTTTATACAGGTACAAAAGTGGCAGTATTGAGGAAAGCTATGACAAAAGGATAAATGAGTTTGGCAGAATATCCTGAGATAGAGCTGAAGTATACTGGTGGACAATCCTATAGAAATACTATGGTCGAGGGCCAAAATGAGTGAGACCGAATGTCCAAGGTGATGATTATATGAAGGAAGAGAAAATGAAGATTATTCTTGTACCCAGAGAGAGACTCGTGAACCTTATGGGAAAGACAACGATCATAGCTAATGCAAGAGGAATGAATATAATTTGAGAAGGAAAACACATGATCACACTGTTAGTGAGGCTGCTGGCTGAGCTATGTACCAACTTTCAATAATACTTGGGGTTGATAAGTTGACAGTTAGGGCATCAGGAGCATCACTACAGAGCGAAGGAGCAAAAGCAAACATGCCAAACAGGTTGCTACCTTTCATCCTGGCTGGCTTACATTATTCGGGTACGAGGTTAAAGAACAATCCCATAACTAAGAAAGCTACCAGGCGAGCAGACTGACCTGTGTCCAATCCCAGTGATTGATATGTTGACAGTAATGATTCTTGTATGTCATCAGATGCAGGGTGAGCTGAGCAAAGCTTAGCTATGAATCCTGTTATTAAAAAAAGGAATCTGAGGCAACCTTTGAACCTATAAGTCTGGATCAATGTTATTTTGATGCCTATCTTGAGTATATGGTATCCATGTCGTTGTTGATTGTAGCCTCAAGTTATATAGGATGTTACAGATCCATGGATGTGATCTCTTCTTCTAGTGATGTCATGACGTATTTTCCTTTTTTGCTTTACTTTTGCTCACTTTTGTACGTAAACCTTCTTTTTCATATTGAATTTTGGCATATCCAAAATAATGTTAGTTATCGGGCTATTGTCATCATGTGTCTTAGGCACTATTCCATCAACCCCGTCCAAATCCTGTGTCTCTGGCACTGTTCCATCAACCACATCCAAATGTGGTATAGTATCAGAGGCTCTAGGAGTAGGTGCATATGGCGTCCACCAGTCTAGTTTGGATGGAGTCCATTATTTTTTCACTCTAGTTGCGTCCATTGATTTATTGTTACATAGATCACTGGTTAGCTACTCACTCTTCTGACTGTCCACTACCAAGGCTGGGCAGGGGTCGCTTTTTCCCAAACTTGCTCATTTTCCATTGTCCCCTTATACACCACAATTTCTTTGTTTGGTAGTCCATTCTCCTCTTCAGACTCTGGATCAAGGTAACTAGCACTAGTGTTGTACTATTGATCGCCTGGGAACTGCTCAGAACTCCCATTGGTACTACCATTAGACAGGTTTATATCAAGGTCATGCCAAGCCATGCCATTGTACTTATTATTGCCTACCTCCACATTATGAAGCATAGAAGATTTATCATTGATCTCAACAACTTACTTGGAGGTTACATGGGCACCAATGTCTCTCTCAATTAACATTTGGGCAGCTTCTAGGTAGTGCCTCTTTAATGCAGTCTGATCAACACGGATTAGTGTCACCACTTTCCCACCTATCTCTTCCAGCAATGTAGCTTCTAGGAGTGTATAGGGATACCATACACCTTGATCCATACAAGCCACTTGAGACTCAGTGCCACTTCACCACTCTCCAGAGGAATGACAAGACTAGATAACCAATTATTTATCCATCGCATATCATTCTTTAGCAGGGCCTTAGGTGTTACATTAGTTTATGCTTCATCAAATTGGGGCCTTCCAAACACTAGAATTGGTAGATTTTCCAACCTAGATGTCGAGGTAAAAGGGACTGGCATATGGGGTTTAATGCCAAGTAGACGAGGGAATTTTGCCAGGTTTGCTCAAAGCTTGAAGAATCCAAACTAGATATTGTTCAATTGGAACAGTAAGGTGTCCCTGTACCAAATATCCTCAAATTCAGTAAAACAAAAGGGAAAACCATTCATCCAAAGTTTCCTGGCGAGTTTCAAGCTCTTAAGACTCCCTTATTTCTTCAGTATGCTTTCTATTCTCTCTAGAGGACAGTCCTTAAGAAAGTTTGTGATGAAGAATGTTTTACTCTTGTATGTCATCAGATGTAGGGTCTCAAAGAGCATGAATAGGGTATAGATATTTGACTCCCAAGGCTTCTGCATAGGAGACATCAGCACAAGTGTAGTGTTTTCCATACAGTGTTTGTCGCGGAGGTAAGGAAATCACTCTTATGGTGGTACTTGATGGGGATGGGCTGGTTTATTGGGGTGGTGTGTGAGGAGTTGTTACTAACATGGAGGGTTTGAGGTTGGGGGATATGGTGCCTCCCTGGGCACATGAGGCTGACCCGAGGAGAGGAGTGATGGGTGAGGGAGGGGGTGTCACCAGATGTTCCATCTGGCAAGGTGAGCTCATGGGCTAGAAAGTGAAGAAGGGCAAAGATCACTTTTCTTCGTAGTCGCATGTACGGAGAGGAATTTCCATGATAGAAAGACATGAAGTAGATTATGGAGTGGAAAATGTTGATCCTCAATGTGTCATGTGACGTGATAGACCAGAATTTTCAGCCCACTGTGTCCAGGGAAAGTATTAAAAAATATCCCTTGACCTACATAATTGTCATCTTAATACGGCTACTCCCAAATGTTCAATCAAATATTTATAAAGCAGATACACTGAGTTTTTTCTTGAACCCCCAAATTTTCAAAATATTATAGTTCAAAATTAAACTTTAATACTTCAGGCATATTTTCACCGTGGTACGATGATTGGTCATAGAAGGAAAGTTTGACATCTAGGGGCTAGCTGGTCACCTTACCTTCACTAAAGCCATTTGGATTTTGTGCAATCTCGACAGTCTTGTCGCCATTGTATTTTGGGGAGGTCACTAAGGAGATGTGATTATGCTTTGATATTCTTTTGATTATTTCTAACACCTCTTCTTTTGCATGATGCTATGACTATAGAATCAATGATACCGTGTGAGGATTACCTGCTAGCAAAGTCTTTGGTTTTTTTAATGTGACATTCGGCACAAGCTATGCCAAGAGGCACAAGCTATGCCAAGAGGCACAGCAAGTAATCCTCACACGGTATCACTGATTCTATATTAATCGATGTGGGTTTTTCTATGCCTAGCATAGCTTGTGCCTCTCGGAATCCCACTACTCTTAGTGCATCTACATATGCAGGCCACACATACATAGAGTATGAAAATAAGCAAAACCAAACACAAGATTAGTGTTAAAAACAAGATAAACATGCTACGTTCTCTTGAGTTCATTAAGGGTTACATTGCGCCCCTGGACAAAGAGTCTTAGATCATGCTTAAGGCAAGAGCCATTCTAAAAATGACAAATACAGATTTCATCATAGTAAACAACTGAATCATAATCAATCTCCCTGGAGCACGAGCTTACGAACAAGTGATCCCTAGACCCTTGCATTTCGTACACTTTTTTCAGCTCTCCCGGCTAAGATGTTTTTGTGATTTATACACCACGTCCAGTAGCTTTTCTTGGAAGCTTGTAGTCCAATCAAAGGTTGATTTGTCCACCTAATTAGTTTGATATATGCTAAATGTATACAAGTACCACCATGCAAGATTAGTTGGAACAAGAGTTGACGTTGTTCCCTGAATTTATGGGGTTGAACCTTTGCTTCTGGGGTTGTTTCCATTCTTTTCTTGTTGGTGAGCATTAAAGGAGTTGTTATTGCAAAATAAGGAAAAATGGATATAAAAGTGTCCCAAAATCAATATTGAGCCAAATCAGACTCAAATAGTCAGCATTATTAGGTATAAAATTGGCTCATCATAGATCCATCCTGCTATATAAAAGAACCTAGTTTAGATAGGAACAAACCAAGTTTAAATAATAACAAACCTAGTGTAGATAAAGACCAATAAACTAATAACCAAATCTAAAGATTTGGATAAGGAAAAGAGTATCTTTGGATAAGGAAGGAATCCTTTTAGATAAGTTTTGTAAATGGAATTTCTTTATACTTAGATTCCTTCATTCTTATCGACATTTTCCATGTTTTGGACTTCATTTTCCATCACGAATGTGAGCCTCATTTTTGGCTTCAACTTGGATCATCATGATGGGCCATACTTCTTCAAATAGGGCAGTGAGGCCCATTTAGCACATTTGTGCCCTAGGGTTCAAATGTTTCAAATGACACTTCTTTAGCCCACATATGCTTGATTATTCCATTTGAGGCCTCTTTGAACTTCATAGCTTTTATCCTTGTGTTGGACCCATCGTACTAAGACTCCTTGTTTGTCTAGGACTCCTTGTTGGATTAAGACTCCTTGATTGAATAAGAATCGTTGTTGGATTAGGATTCACTATCGAGTAACAACTCCTTATTAAGCTAGGACTCCTTACGGGGTTATGACTCTTTACTGGATTTGGACATCTTGTTGGATTAGGACTCCTTGTTGGAATGTGATTCCTTGTCGAGTTAGAAATCCTTGTTGAGCTATGACTTTCTTTGGGCTTCGGACTACTTCGGGGATTAGGACTCTTTTGGATTAGCCATGCTACCCTCCAAATGCAACTTGGGCCTCAAACACCTCGAACATCTTCATCATCCACGTTGAAATATTTGATCATCTTGTAGCTCGTACTTAAGTTCACTTCATATTGCATCTCTTGAAAAGGATTTGTCCTCAAATTCGGTCCTACATCAAATGGAAGTTTATTAGTACTACTAAAACTCATGTGATCATTATACTTATCTTGTGGGTTAAGCTTGGAAAATATGTTTCTCCAATGTAGGACACTTGAACGCCCTTTAACATGATTCCACTGAAACGACATCCCATCTCATGTTTCAAACACTATCTTCTTGAATCCCATGTTGGGTGGGTTAACAAACAAAACGTAGCCTACTACTTTTATTAATCATTTGCCTCTTCTCATGAAAGAGCTCTGTCTTCCCTTTGCAACCCAAGCTCGCACATACTCTTAAGGATAAAAAAGTTAACTACACTTGCAACAATGTCATAAATCCATAAATAAATTCAGTTAGTGACAACTTAGTTGCAATATGTAGCACACAAGTAGTATAAAATAATGAATCAATTGCTATACTTTTTCATCAAGTATCCGAACAATGTGCATGCTTCCAGGCAATAATCTGTGGTATGTCATGCAACCAAATTCATTAAAGAATAATTTAAACATGCGTGATTAATTAACGAATATCAAAGGATATATAATGCAATGATCATGCTCAATTCCTAACACTGTCACTACCTCAACATGTTCGATCAAACATTCACCATGTACTTCAAGCAACAAGAATGCATCATGATGGAATTCATCACATGCAAGTATATCATCAATTTTAAGATCGTGGGAATCTAATTTCTTGATGTAAACACAGTTAAGAAATTTAGTATCAATAAAGAAAAATAGTTCGCGCTTTGAAAATTTTGGTATGTATAAATCATTACCATGAAACTGAAATCTAAATCCTCTTAATTATCATTCTTTCGCGTGCATCAAACACATCATAAAAATCTGAATTTTCGCAAACAATTCCTTATTTTTTTCAAAACAAAGTTATATCAATTTTACAAAGGAACTCATATGCAAACTCAATGTATAAATTCTTAAGGAACACATAGATATGCTTCATGCATGTTCCATAGCTAGAAGCTTATCAAACGGTATATGTGCATCTCCAAAATCAAATCCCTGAGTATAATAATCGTGGTTGTACTTAAAATCAAGTGATTGTGTATCTACCTAAAATAACTCGTGCAATAACTTATGGGGTACGTATAAGAAGTCATGGGGCTATAGTAGTCACAAAACACAATATTTCCACATGCATCTAATACATTACCAAAATCAAAACCTTGTGGATAGCATTCTTGAAAATATTCACAATCAAGCATAGGTGTAACTAATAATGAATGTGAAGAATAACTTAAGGACTATGCACCTTTCACCTTAGCTTTCTTACCTAGATCTGCACGGTTTTGTGAACTTACGCACTTGCCTCTTCTGAAACGATCCATCTTCTTGCATCTAAAGTGCTTTGATCACCTCATGTTTGCTCCTACGCACACCATGGTCTTAATCAAAGTCTTCAACCGTGAACTCAATAGGTTCATTCTCTTGGATGGACAGTAAACTGCAAGGCTTCTCAGATTCTTGCACCAAAGAAATAATTTCACTCGGTGCGGTACCGATGAGTTTGTTAGTAGGATAACAAAGCCTCTTTGTATATACATACTGTTAGTGTTATGTCCTAAGGCCAATCACCTTAGACCTATGTATTAACATTTTAATGTTGTATATATGATTGTAGCAACCTTCACTACATGTTTATTTATAACATATAAAATTGTGAAGCCTAGCATTGATAATATAGAGTGTATCACAAAGAGTTGTGATGATGGGACCACTCTAATTAAAGTTATCAA